>NQIM01000076.1:0-116476 GCA_003426235.1 Xylaria polymorpha
CGCCCGACCTGTGGCCATAGCTACAACAAGCTCTCCGGCTGACGATCCCCGAGGAGATGAGAATGCCGACGGCACGCACGCAGCGCTCGCCCTCGCCCTAGATGCCGAGAGGCGGCAGCAACAGGCCGTCTCACGTGTCTCCATGTGGATGCAACGCGGAGGGTGCCCCCACTTGGTCGAGTCGACGGCCCTCCTGACGGCTGCTGTCCTCAGCGATCTCCACGAGTCCAGGACCAGGGCTAACTCATCCTCCTACGCTATCCGAGCCGCCTACTCAGCTGCGTTTAGTCGGTGTGTTCATTCTCATTCTCATCCTCATCCCCGATTTTCTCTTCACTTCTCTTTTCTTCCTTYTTTTTTCCTTTCCTTTCCTTTCCTTTCCTTTCTTGCAATATCCACTTTCCACTTTCCACCCTTCACCTTGTTCTCCACCCCTCCGTGGGTCGCTGTCTGCATGCTTATGCCAACCTTGAATTCATCGCTTGTGTTTGGTGAGGGCATACAACATTCCCCAGTGCCGTGCTGTTCGTGAGGCGTGACTGCATGGCATATTGAGCGACCCGCTTTCGGGCATTCAAAGCGCCAAAGCTAAAATGGGGAATGCGATGTTGCATTCCATCCTTCAGAATGCGCTGATTAACGTCGTCTGGCTATTCTAACCTGCTTGGAAAATTCCACAGATCCGCTAATTGTACGTCATAGTTTTGTCACTGGTTTACTGGACGGCCAGCAAGACAAGCTCCGCAAGATGAGCATGTACACGATAGCAAAGACTATCGGCCTACCGGCCACTTTCGTTGAACTTAGACACCAAGCTACGCACGAACAACTACCCTCGTTGTCGAAGCTTAGGTCTGCTGCTCACAATGCCCTTGCGTGGATCTGGCACTTCTACTGGAAGGACCTTATCCCCGTAAACAAAGAGAATTCCGGAGAAGGCAGCCAGTCAGATCCACGGAAGGATTTACTTATTAGATACTTCCATGAGCAGGATGAGACCTTGAAAAGTAGCCTTCAAAAGCAGTTTAAATTGTGGGACGAGACATTGCTGCTTCAGACGCTAGCTGAGATCGCGGAACACTCAGAGGAGCCACAAATCATATTAAGAGCCCTCCAGCTGTCCCGCTCGATACTAGACGGAGGTTGTGAATTACCGTTGACAGTAGCATCGGCGACCACCCAAACCCGAAAAATGAAGGACTTGGAGGCTGTCCGAGTTGAGCTACAAACGTTAAACGAGGAATTCGATGATACCCAGGCAGAGCGTGTAGATCGACCGGCTGAGGTGTCCGACGAGACATCGAGTCAATCAGTAGGCTGGACTCGGTATCAGGGTATATGGACACCGAAGCCCATAGGAGTAGTGTAGCCGTCAGAAGCCTCACCTTACAGTGGCAACCAAGCTGACGCAACGAAAACCATCTACTTGTGTCTTGGTAAACTTGCCAGTCCCCATCTGTATACACTAATTATCATATTGAAAAACGTGGCTCGTCACCAACTCCAAAATCCAAATTGCTCCCCTCACCTACTCGACCGCGCATACTAGGTATTCATTTACAGGGTAAGTCGGTAGGCATTATACGTGCATATTTACATATTCACAACATAAATGTACTGATTTCTATAACATGAGCAAGCAAGATCATAACTAAACAAGTATACACTACAATATTATAATTATCATTTCATTTGGTGGCTTTCTCATAAAATGTAACTGATATTGAATGTTGTTGTTTGATCCAAGTATCGTAGAGCATCGGATATAATTATTCCCCGGATATAGAATTCGGATTAAACAGAACCGTTGAGCAGCGGATGCCAGCTGACAGACCTGATGCGGCCCCTACTCACGGTCCGTACCGAACAGTCGACGTCATCGTGATAGGGACCTCGGATCTCCTCATTGTCTCCGTTCGCAAGAGCAGCAACCTCATTTGTCAGCCAATACTAGACGGCAATAGCAGGCAACCCCGAGAGCCTAAGAGGGGTCCAGATATCAGCCGCGCCTTTTCCTCATGAATTTCCTTCCGAGAGTCACTATAAGGCCACAAGCTTTTAAACCCACGAAACTCGGATCTTTAAGTGCAACTGTGAGTTTCATCAACCTGTCGCTGGATGGGCCGGGGGATACAATCGGGCAGGTTCACTTGTTGGGGGCGGGAAATCGGAGAAGTGCAAAGGGAGGGGGTGGGATGGGATGGGATGGGATCATGAGGCTGTCCCTCCAGGTCCTCAACTATGCAGCAACTACAGTACTAACGTGGTATCTTTGATCGCCTAGCTCACACTATCACGCACCATGCATATCCAGTCGATTCCGATGTGTAAGTCTCCCCCCCTGTCCAAGAATGCTAGATGTGCCATACTCTCTGGATGCTCTTCTATACAGCCTCGCCTAATGCGGAGTTGACGACGCCCAGTGTGAGGACAGGCGCAATGTTGCTAAGTACTTGAATATTACATCGAAACTAACGAAAGAGTACTACAGGGACGGGGAGGAGTGATAACTATGCGTATCTCGTCACGGATGACAAGTCTAAAGATGCTGTGATTATCGATCCCGCAAATCCCGAGGAGTGAGTAACTACGACCTTGATTGCTGATATGCACATCCCCCTGGCCATGTTCTGAGCTTGGTTGTTCGAAACCGACAGTCCGTGCTCGACTAACAAGTATCGGTAGGGTTGCTCCTGTGTTGAAGGAGGCTATCCAGGCTGGTAAAATCAACCTCACAGCAATAATCAACACCCACCAGTAAGCCAGTCCCTCCATGATGTTTTCTGCCTTGTTTGAGACTGCCTACTAATGTCTCTTACAGCCACTGGGACCACGCCGGAGGAAACAAGAAGTTGGTCGGTATATCTATATTTTACTTTCTTCGGGCACATCTAATCCAGACGGACGTGTGCAGTTAGCTGAGCTCGGCACACCCAATCTTCCAATCTTCGGTGGCAAGAACTGCGAGGCTGTTACCAAGACACCCGCGGACGGTGAACCGTGGAACATTGGCAGCATCGCCGTGAAAGGGCACTATACGCCGTGCCACACCCAAGATAGTATTTGCTGGTTTATGCAAGATGGTGACGACAAGGTTGTCTTCACTGGAGACACACTGTTCCACGGTGGTAAGTCTGCCACCCCTCCCTTGCGTCCAGGGGAACCAAAGTTGTTGGTAGACATGTAGGAGCACCACAGCTAAATTACATGTATTTGCAGGCTGCGGAAGATTCTTCGAGGGTAATGCCGAAGAGATGAATGTCGCCCTGAACAAGACTCTTGCCTCTCTACCAGATGACACCAAGGTCTACGTAAGTTACCGCGTTGCCGCCTCCCTCACTTTTCTATGCTGCGTTTTACATAAACACCCATTATGTACTAGGCAGGCTAACAAACATAGCCCGGTCACGAATACACCAAAGCAAACGTCAAGTTTGGTATCTCAGTGCTTCAGAACGCGGCGATCCGAAACCTGCAGTCGTTCGCCGAGAACAACGAGGAGACGCAGGGGAAGTTCACGATTGGCGATGAAAAGGTATGCAATATTCAGCCAGCTTTCAAATAACTTGTAAGCAAGCTAATCCATCATGCAGCAACACAACGTTTTCATGAGAGTAGATGTAAGTTTGACGACACTCATAAAGCTAGCCGCTGGGGATTGTAGATGTTGATCACTTCTTTGCAGGATCCGGAGATCCAGAAGGCTACCGGCAAGACAGACCCCGTGGAAGTGATGGCGGCGCTGCGGGAGATGAAGAATAACTTCAAGTGAGTAAGTGTAACTTGAAAATCTCTTGTTCGTTAGAAGCTGGCTTATTCGGTTGTAGGCCACCTGCTGAGAGTAAAATCTAAGTATTTAAAGGAGGTAGGCCATCAAGAATACATGAAGAAAGCATTTCTGTATACAAGTAAAAAGGGACAGGATCAATTCTTGTTGGTAAAACCTCTTATCTACTTCGCTATAGGCTTATTCTTGTGATCTATACGGAGTAATGCACATAAGATGAAGAGCCAATCGGTAACACAACTCACTATACCAGGTATAACACATATGTCACAGGGAGGTGCTTCGAGATTCGTCTTCGCCCTTTACCCCCTATACATATTGGTTAGACCTCCATCCCTCCATTGCCGCGCAGAGTGACTGTTATATCGTCATAGTTTATCTGCCACGAACTTCTCCAACAGAAGGTCCTCGAGTAGGGACGTAGAGAAGTCTTGACCTAGACCGAATGTGATGTTGCCATACCCAAGCCCATAACATGCCACTCGGGACGAAACGAGTATACCGTTGAGAACTTGAGCTTGGTACGTACATGCATGGGCTCTATCTAGGAGGATCGCGTACAATTTTAGTTATTCCGGATGTGACGTTACTGGGGTTTCTCGCTCGTATTTGCTGTGTTACTGGGTTTCGCGGTCAAACGGGAATCCCGTAATTTACGTCTAGTAAGCCATCACATCAAGTGTCTGGCTATCCTCGTCCGTGGGCGCTATTGGCCTATAGAGCTTCTACTTCCTCGTATTACGTTAGAGGCAGCGTTGGAAGGTTAAGGAGTAACCAGCCAAACGAATCGCCACCAGGTACGGAACATGCTGGTCGGCTGACTGGTGCCGGCGATTGTGATATTGTGATATTGTGAGCTCGTGGACTCGGAGTCCGCATCTAGGTGGCTGGACGCCCTATTTTAAACAACAATACTTAATTGGCAGCTTTGAAGGTCTTATCTAGGAGACGACCGAGAGAACTGTTGCTTGAACATAAGTCACTAACCATAGTACAGTTAAAGAAAGGCATATCCTTAGTTGCGATGGCATAACTCTTGCGGTTCGCCACTAGGATCCAATAATAGAGATATAGCTTGATAGGACGCCTATTCTAAGATCCGTTTTCTAACAATCTACTAGGGATGGCGGTCCATGTGGTGACTTGGCTTATATAATCCGGCGGCAGTAAAACACAACTGTGACTATAAGGTTATAATGAGTATCTAGAAATGGACAATGTGACCTGCTGAGTGGTTGATATTGCCGGGGGCAACGTGATTGATGTCTCGTTGTCCTGTTGTCCGTATTCGAATGATGATGAGGTTATAATTTCAGACTATAGTGGCTAGGCATATATTATTGTTAGTTAAGCCCGTAACATGTATTCAGCCCACTTCTAGCTCTTACAGTATGATTTCTTGGCTCGATGGTCTGCCCGTGGGAGCTAAAAATGCAGTGAAGCCAATAAACGTTGGTATGATCACCCATGGTATACCCCCACCCGGCTGGTGTAGGGTAGCTCCGGAGTCGCCCTAGGATAGCTATCGTCGCCTCGCCGGCGGGATGCCTTGTCACGGACTAATAGTGAATATGACGGACTACGACTCTCAGTCTGAATAGCACACCACACCCTTGCAGATGAATCAGTCTTCCCCCCATAATTGGTACGGCATCGAGGCCCTTCTCGGAGATGCACTCATGTTCGTCGCCAATTCCCAATAAAATATCCTACATTGGACGCATAGATACAGGGGAAGTTCAGAGTTATCAGATTATGTGGTCGTGATGATGCCACACATTAAAGTGCAAACCGTAAGACGCGAGGGGTATCCCCAGAATGACGATTTATGTGAAGTCTCTATTTCTGTTCCTCTCGCGTTTCGTGAGCTGTTTTCGACGCATGCAAGCGTTCTCACCACTCCCCTCGACAATCAAAGTGGGCGGGTGCTTCAACCGAAACGTTGCACTATCCTGTCACCGTTGCCGTTGCCTTTGCCTTTGCCTTTGCCTTTGCCTTAGGCTCGATGACTATATCAGGATCTGGCTAACCTCCTAAAGTAGATTATCAGCTCTGTTATGTAGTGTTGGTCGTATTTGATCTCTAATAGAGTAGCGCGGCTTGATGACTAATACTTATAGTGGCTCCTGGTTTTATCTGGCAAATACAATCATTAAGCGTGTTTCTACTTCCGGTATTACCCAAGCCTTCAGGTAAACTAACAGTAGTCATGATGACTTGGAATTTTAGATAAATCATAGATACCGGGTGACGAGTCTAATTAACAGCCTCCGGTCTAACTCATAAGCGGTAGCGCGGGATAAGGGGGTCACGGTGATCCGGTATCGGGAAAGTCGGGAATATCTGACTATTCGGCTTTGGCACCAGCAGGGCTTCCCATTCATCTCTTTGTTTTTACTTGACACCATATACATTATCCCATACCAAAAAATGCGGACGACAGTTGCGTGCGAAAGGTAATGACATTGGTTCCGACTTGGCGTGTTTTTTTCCCGAGGTTGCTGTAACTAATTGAGTCTCAGGTGCAGGTATGCCTCGCTTTTCCTAATGACAGGGATTCCCGACCAGCTCGTAACTATACAACGCCCATCGCTAATTTTGCTCGTGAAAGGAGGTCTAAAGTCAAATGTCACCACACGGGCGAATCACCTTGCCGTGGCTGTGAGAGAAGTGGCAACTCGCATACTTGTGTCCTCACAGCCACTGCTGTCACCGTTTCTTCGAGCACCCGCACGCTGCAAGCCCCGAAGAAGAGGGCAGCCTCACAGGCTTCCCAGGACAAGTCGGCAGCAAGGAAGCGCGGTGCCGCGTCTGCGAGTGACGAGCTCGATGCCCATTTTGCTGGGATAGATGTTGGTGTCCTCGCCCAAGCCGTTGCTACCTTCCGAGTTCAGTTTCCCGAGTGCGGGTTCCTTCACCCTTCCGACCTAGAGCGTGTTTCCGGTGATGTATCCGACGAAGAAAAACTACGACTTATCGCGATTCTTGCTGTCAGTTGTAGATATTTGGGAGAGTCTGCCGACATACATCGTGCCGAGCATGCTGCGTTGTTGACACGAGAGCTACAATGCCGCATTACTGCCCCGGCGAGTCTGAGTCTCATACAATGTTTTCTCATCATGGCTCTGTATGAATGGGGAGAGGGGATTGGGTATAGTGCTTGGATGTATGCTGGCATCGCTGCTCGCATGGCACAAGTCTACCGAGCTACCAAGACTGAGTCAAGTGAGCGAGACTCGAAAGCGATATCCAATAACCCCATCTTGTCAGAGGTGGAGATCAGGACGATGTGGACATACTTCACGATAGACAAGCTGCTGAGCTGTGGCAAACAACGGCCAGCGATGATGAACCCGGAGGACATTGAAGTCCGGATGCCGCAGAGCGAGGAAGATTTCGTCTTCGGATCAGAGCCGCATGGGTCGCTTACCTTCCAGGATTTAATACGGGACGCTTCTCTGGGTAAACAAACATCTAGTCCCGGATTCCATTTTGTATCCTCGTGCGAGGGTTGGACATATGGCATAAGATGCATAGCTGGATAGTGGACGGAGGAAGGAAGCAGCCGCGAATGACGGAGCCAGAGAACTGCCCATGGAAACCAAACTCTCAGTGGGCGGTGTTGAAAGAGCAATTGCTCCGCTGGCGAGAAGACCAAGACCCCAGGTTGAAGTACCCAGAGACAAAGGTAGCAAACCATGTTCACTTCAGGCAAGGGGAAGTCTTTGCCTACATCAACCTGCTCTACTACCTCTGGTAAGTCCTGTCGTAGTCACCCAACGATGCAGAAGTCTAATAGCGTCGAAGCATCATTTTTATGCGCCGGGAATATATCCCTCTGCTACCCATCGCAGAAAAGGAGCCCCGCGGGCCCATCGATCCCCCCTTCTATCCAGAAGAAGCACCACCTGGGTGGTGGCGACAGAATACCGACGAGCTCTTCGAGGCGGCGGCGCAGATATCATACATCATGAGAGATCTCAATAGCCTCGATATCGCCGTCCACACCCCGTTTACAGGCCTCTGTGTCTTTTCCGCAGCGCTGATGAATAAATACGTCGTGACATTTCCTCACATGCACTACCCCAACGAACGGGAGCTGCGTACACAGCTGGCGGCTGAGAACCTGAGCGACCTCGAGAAGATTTCGAAGTTGTGGAAATTGGGAGAGGAGTGGGTTCAGGTTATCGGCGCGGCGCAGAACCTGTACGATAGAGTGGCGAGAGACGTCGCCCATTCCATCAGTCGCTGTCAATGTGACTATCCAGAGCTGCTGAAATCGGTGCACTACGCACCACTCGCCAGTCTCAGTGGCGATAAACACCCCGAAGCCTGCCGATGTCCGGACAGGAGAATGAACGCGTATCCCTGTCGACGCCCGACGAGAGTCGTGCAGGATAAGGAAACAGAGCAATCTCAAGACCAGTCCTCTGACCAGCCTACACTAGACCCTTTCGCGGGGTTCGACACTGAAACTACCAGTGATGATTGGCGGTTATGGTCGTTCTGGGACGACCCGCATCTTCTCTCTTGGGATAATTCGACTATAGGGATGTGAAATCACCCCAAACTTTAACAGCTTACACTACCTGCGCGCAGGAGATCGACTCCTTCTATACCATAAGATACGAAAGAACACCGCGTTCTGCTTCCCCGAATGTAGCAATTGATGAGTCTCCAGGACGGGAAGGTATCGGACCAGCCGTATGTAGTTGAGATCACCGCGCCGGCCGAGGCGGGGGACCGCATTTCGGGGAAGCCCCTGAAGATCAACCAAGGAGCGGTTATGACTTGCCTAGTTGAGCGCGTAGGCTAAACCGAGGACGCTGAGAATTGCGCCGAGGGAACTCCCGTAGTGAGTGCATCCCCTTGGCTAATCGGTGATGTAGTCGAGCAAGGCGAGCCTTCAACATCTCTATTCTATATACCCCATTGGGTGACAAACAAACATCCTGTCACACTTAATGTCAAACTATGAGACCGATGTCACCCTCTATTTGAATCACGCGCCATGCTTATATAGCGGAGATATCTATCTTCTATATAATATACTACCATAACCAATCATTCGCAATCCCAAGTACACACACATACACCCGGGCACAGTACAATAAGTGTCTGAATAGTAATAACCCTATTTATATTGAATTTGTGGAAGCTAAGTTGGATAGATGTACTGCGATATATAGGAAAATTGCAGAGTAGTTACCTACCTAGTTATGTACTGTTAAACATGTCACTGAGTTATATACATACGGCTTGTTATATCCGATGCAACAACAACTGAACCCAAGCGCCCAACATGCAGAAAGAACATGTTATATATTCATGATAAAATACACATCAAAGGAAGTTAAAGAATCGGATGCTATACTACTAAATATGTGGTTTATATCTATACCCGATAGAACTCTAACGTAAAGACCTACTCCGTAGGCATACACGGTCCCAACTTTCCAGGCACGTTTCTGTGCATAATGTTCACACTTCAGCCTTGCTAAGCATTGCGATAGAATATTCTCAGGGTTTTCTCTGTATTAAGTTCTCTCTCGCTCAAGCTGGCCACGGATGAACGGTCCGTGGACAAGCCCATACTACAAGTTATGCTACTAGGCGGTTCGTCGGCGTCTCTCGCGATCCAATTATAGGAGAGAGAAGTTGAATGAGCCCGAGATAACTAGTATGAATCGGAGTCTGCTAATATCTAAGCCAGAGCATCCATCAACAAGAGGAGATGCATTCTTCCTGTCTTCATGCGCATCACATGCAAGCCATCCAGAGTGAATATCCTAAGGTTACCTAATTGTACGCACGGGCGCTGCAACAAAACACGAGCATTGATTCTGGGCACGGCGCCGCGGCCGCGAAAACAAAAGCTAAAGCGCTCTGTCGACTCCATCTTGAGGCTCTTGTGTGCTTTTCAAACCCCTCTTGTGCTGCGTCATCGTTACGATGCCTGATTCTCTAGACCGCCTCATGGCGATGGCTACTATCTAGTGAAACCTTTGTAGCAGCTATGCAGTTAGACGGGGTATTGAAGTGCTATAATTGAGACCTTGCATGACACACATAGAAGCGTATAGCACCAGCAATTCATGTATGTATTGTCTAGGCAGCAATTAATTCTACCATCTAGATGCTCCCTATGTTTATGCGTCCTACGATCGCGTCACCATTCTTCATATGTAGGCACCTATCTAGGTATCTGGTAACGAGGGGCAAGCTTGGCTTTACCCCTGGTCGTGACCTATTAATTACCAGCTGCTCTTGCCGACCTCGGCCTACAGCTATAATCAGAGATTCTGAAGCAATCCCCCTCCTTTTTAAAAAACAATAAAATAGAATAAAACCTGATAATAGTGATACAGGGGGGGCGGGGGATGGAGGGGCTAGAGCAGATGTCGCTGCAGGGGCTGTGCTCTGTAACGACATTTGCAACCGGCTCGCTTGCGGGGGATTTAAAGAGAGCTTTTTGCGGGCTTGGGAAGAAATGCACAAGCCGCCACAGGTCGCATTACTGGTCTGCTAAAGTGCTTGCATGACCCTCCCCCACGACTATTACACGTACTGTACAGTAGGTGCAGTATCTAGAGCAGCGTTCCCTTATTCTGGCGCCTGTCTGCACGTGCGTTTGTTCTGTGGTTACGCTCCTCGGAAGCGAGTTTTACGTAGACTGCTTGCCTCGCTTGCCTCATATGGAGAATGCTTGCCTGTTTGCCAGAGCCACATTTCGACGGGATAGGAAATGAGCTACTAACATCTGATCAGGCAGTCGGATCACCAGCGTCTGTGTCTGTGCGGTGCTTTTAAGTTGTGGAGCGTGGAAGGCATGCACGCAGATCTCGAAGTGTCGAGACCAAAGCTCAGCCGACGCACGACCTGTCTTCCTTTCTTCTTTTCTTGTCTTCTGTCGGCCGTGGTGTAGATGCCAGATGAAAACCTGCTAAGCACTCAACAGCTTCAACGGTTGAGCCAATTGCTCTGTGATGAGATGGTGATGGCACCGGTGATAGGCGCCCGGGACTCATGTGATACGGCAGCTTACTTGTCATGAATATCTCTATCTGTTGTGCGCCGCTGTTGTGAGCCGCTGCATCGGCGCGGCATCGTGGGGATATCCAACAGTCCGTTGTGTCAGCAAAGGGCTACTATCCAGTGAGAACCGACGGCTCCCATCGTCATTTATGCTCGGGAGACATGCCGTTATCAGAAGTGTTATCAGAAGTGTTTGATCTTCCGGGTTACCGTTTCGATAGTCTTCGATGCCCCCCAGGGCGGGGGCGGGATCTTGATGGTAGCCTATACTCGATAAGGATGAGATATATTAACCTGCGTCACCGCATTAATTGGCAGCAATATAGGCACACTCGAGAGCATCACGGTCATGCAACCTACTCAAGGCGGACGAGTCATGGTTAACCTGGATGACTGCTTTGAGATACGAAGTCGTCTGAGCTGAGCGTCGGCCGATGATTCCATGCAGGTTGGAATTCTTGATGCGCGCACGTTTTCGTATCCTAAACGGTGTCCAGATGCCTGGGTATATTGCATCGATCCTAATGTAGACTATATATTATGACAAGGACAGCGGTAGCTGCCGCCGAACTGCTGGGGTTGTCGTCAGCGGTGTCGTTCCTCAGCAGACAGAAAGCCACGGACTGCGGTTGGTAAAGCCGGACGTCCAGGCCCTCGTCGTCGCTATTATTGGAGACAGACCCCGAATGCTACGATGCCAACGAACTACAGGACAATATACAGTAGTATGCAGCGCAACATAATGCCTTTACCCAGGCCGTTCGATCGATTGGTTTTGTCTCAGGTTGAACGCCGCCTGTTGGATATTCTGGTCTTATCTGCGGTGATGCTCCCGATCACCTGGTATTCAGAGATGACGCCGCCGTGTTGGAGCTTGCGTCATTTTCTTCTCTTGTGGTCTTGGGATACTCAACGGCAGTTTTATGCCAAAATAATGTGCGACTGCAGTAGGAAAATCGAAAAGGTAAGTAGGTACCTAAAGGTAAATATTGTCTTAGGCAGGTGAATTCATGGTAAGAGCGAGTGCACAGTATACAGTAGTAAAACGCTGACCTCCTGCTAAAGTTGTTTACCGTATAGTAGCACGACATACTGTAAAAGCTCGGGCTTTCTGCATGCACACAGTGATTACTAACTGCGCAGCACCGGGATGGGTACATACTAAGTGTCCATAGTAGACACAGTAGGATACCTTAAAGTAACCTATCGTACTCCTCATACCGGTTTTATTTTGGTTGACAAGTGCAAAATATCAAGGTACAAAACGTACTGGACCAGGTACTCGAATTCTCGGCCCTCCCGAATCCTTTACTTGGCTTAGTTAAATTTCTCCCGTTGTGCCCACATATTATGCTGGAGGACTAACTAAAAAAGGGATTTCAACACGCCGGGCTAAATACCACCTGACCTGACCTTGATGCTTAATTAGGCCGACTTTTGCTCACCTAGCATCTCTAGTTCGGAGATCTCCAGCTAACCTTTTGGTTGGTGCAAAGATTATAGTATAAGCACGCTTCAGCACACTATTTTCATCACGGGCATCTGTGGAGTATAGATCGGTCGGGATGCCGTAGATGGGAGGAGAGTTAGCTAGAGACGGCCGGACTGTCTCCCCCTACTGTACGAAGTATGCTCCACTAGCACTGCTTGGGGGAGGTAAGATGTAAGTCACGTCGCACGTGGATGGGAAGTTCTTTAACTCCCTCCGCCCATTCTCATTTTTGGTTTAGAGGGCATGTCGGCGTGCGTGGACATTCTGTATATTTTTGAATTGTGTATATACTAACCTTAGGAAGTGAGGTCCGACTCATACTTATCTAGTCACTCTCCAGCATACCTCGGCTCGGATAGTGTATAGTATCTACAGTAGTTGCCATACTACTCAAGTTTTACATAAGTGCTAACCTGTCGGGGGATCAACGATGCACCTAGAGTCTGTGCTGTGCAGTGAATTGTGAGTTGTTGGCATGATTACTAAAGACTAGTGTCAGTTGGGATACTGATACTGTACCTACATCGTCGCGAAAGACACCTGCGTCACACCTACGACAAGTTCAGCAAGAGGACCCCAGCCAAGACCCAAGTGAGGCGAGAGGTCTAGCGAGAGGTCTGGAGAGGCCCTTTACGTACTCTTTTCGGCATCCCTTACCTTTCTGGTTTTCAATGCCATATGAGTTGCAAGGCACCAAGCTCCACTATAGCTACTTATTCGTTGACATTCCCCACACGGATATGCCTTGCCTACCTACAGTACGCTGAAGTCTTCCGGTTTCGCCGCTTAAGGGACCAACTGATGCACGAAAGATCGCCCTATGAGAAAAAAGATTGTCAAGGAAGTTGCTCGTTCCTGGATACGCCACACGAAAAACGTAGAAGTGAAAGGCATATTCCATGCTTCATCATCATGTCGTACCTAGCACACCGCAGCACATCACAGCCCACACACACACGCACACACACGCAGCATACTGCGTCACTAGTGGCTTGCAGATAGGTCGTGTCAATCGTATCTGAATGTGCCCTAGGTGTGCATGCGTGCCTGTGGATGTAGATAGGTGGACTAGTAGGAGGTGCGTAGGTAGGTGAGAAAGAGCCCACCCCTAAAATTTTATACTGTACTGTATCACGGAGTGCCTAACTCCAGGTTCTTGGGTTACAGCTATTCCTCCAGTCTGTCTGGATAATGGCGGTGACCGGATATGACTTGGGATCTCGTGTTGGGGGCATAAGCTCCCTGTCACCCTCCATGCGGCGAGGAAAAACGGGTTAGAAATGTGATAAGTGACAGCAAAAACCTGTCTTGATGCTTTGAAGGGGACCTCCCTTCCAAGGGGCACTAATTTGTGTCTGCTGTTTTGTTCTTCCCTCTATTTGTGTTAAGGTAGTAAAATATGCTGTGCACGCGTTCTGGTGGGCATTGCCCCGCGTGCATCCTACCACTCAATAATGTATCGTCACATTCCACCGAATGGTAACGCAACCGCGACACAATAGCTACAGTACCTACTTACAATCAATATAAGGCAGTATATCGCTAGTGGAGGAATGAAGAGGTGGTAAATGCGACAAGTGAAAAGAGTGCGACATCGGATTCCTTCCCGCACGGGGGCCAACAAGTGCCAAAGCAGGAAAGCAGAAGAGCTGTACTATATCACGTCCTTTATAGTGGCAGATACATCTGTGCGACGGTACTAATAAAATCCGGCGGCATTGGTGTAAGTGATAAAGACTGCTGGTATGGAGAGAAAGAGAGACCCTTAGATGTGAAACAACTCTTGTTGAAGATTGTGTCCCGGATGCTGCCGTGTTTCGTTTCGACCTCTGCAACTGCTGCACTTGAATCACTGTGTCCTACCTATTAGGATCTCTGGTCGGCGTACGTAGGTACAGCACTCTACAGGTAAGCGGCAGCATCTGGGTTGGGGGGTTTCGGGGTTTCGAGTGCGCGTTGGAGGTGCAACCCCTCCGAATCCTTCCTGTTAAGCTTAAACCTGGTGGGGTGCCCTGTACACATGTACGACACCTGATAGGAAACATACTTCGGATGGGAAACATGACAGGTTTTGGAAAAGAATCCCATTCGTAATGAAACAATCATGACTATAGCGCTATAACGAAGGATGGAGTTTCAATAGTAGAGCAAGAAACGTTAGAGTCACGTGTGGAAAGCGTATGCGCGTGTACAGCTTCTTCAAATGTAGAGCTCTTTTATTTTTTCACTACGACGGGGATCAGGTAGTGTAGTGTGAAGTGTGATAGCACATACCTAGCGTTTAGCAACATGCATTAGGCACACCATCTTTGCTGCAGCTTATCGCTCTCACATTAAAAGTACACACATCTTCTCTACAAGCGCCCAATTCGGGCGCGTAGTGTGTCCGCTTGATTCCAGCACTCGCTCTTATAAGCGTTTCCCAATCTGGGTCATCAGGTATCAATCAATTGCCGCCCATGTGTAGTGATCCACCGAGAGAAAATCCCAATCGTGACAGCCACCCAGCCCATTGCGCGTAACTAGTGAGTTCACGATAATCACATGGCACCATGCGGTAGCAGGAAAAACAGACTTGCGCCAGTGCCGAGAAACGCCGATCCCTATGATATCGCCCAGCCGCCCGCCTTGCCATGTATAAACGCCCTGTGCCTCGCAGGCGCCCTTGAACCTTATGAGATAAGAGTAGAGATATGAGGTGTGATGAATTGGAGGAATGTGGCGACAAAAAAAGAGAAAATTTATCATGACTTGATCTTCATGCTCCGCCGACGGTTCATGTTAAACCCGCTGAGTAGGCTCCGTTTCGTGGTGACAGGAGTGATTGGTGATGCTGGTTGGCTATTTGTTGCCGATGACTGCATAATACCCGAGGTGAGAGCCGAGGCGGCAATAGAGTTCCTTCGTGCAACGTTTAGGATCTGGTTGTATGTCACCGGTGATGTTGTGGTTGCCGGTGAACCAATATCCGGGCTGTCAATGGACGCCTGACATTCTTGCGATGTATTTGGGCTTGACAGGCTGAGGCTGCTCACCGAAGCACTATTATGGACGGCGGCCTTCAGGTTCGGGCGGCTTCGCTTCCGTGCCAGATTGATAGTCTTCTGGATTCGTTGGAAAGCTCCAGTTGGGGTCATCGGTGTTCGTGGATACGGCGAGGCTGGCGACCCGGTTGATGAGGTTGTTTCGATCCTCAAAACCGATTCGCGTCTGGTGTATGGGCTGCTACTGAAGGGATCCTGATTTAAGAAGCTGGGGTAATGCTTGGGTAGGTCGTTCATCGACGCCAAACTAATCTTCCGTGGCGGATAGTCTGGCCGGTTTTCTATCCCGAATGGTGACGACACTGAGCGGCCGAAAAATTCGGATTGTGGTCTCTTGGCGGGAGATATTGACCTCCGGTGACTTGCTAACTCGACTATACTCGGCTTACCTACGAACATGACCGAGACAGCTCGCGCGGTCACCTCCTGGCTCCTCCTCCGGGTGGGTGACTTCTCGGGCTCTTCGTTTGATGATTCGTAGTCGGAGTCCGAGTACTCATAGTCTGAGTAATCATCGGCCGAGGATGAGGCGTCTTCCTCGGACGAGAGGTATACACTCTGCGTAGTGCTGATGGACTTGGTGGCAGACTCGATAGAGTTGAGCCTCAAGTTGTCGAGGAACCGGGATGTTCTAAGAGTGTTTCTTTTGGGGATGGCCGGTGGTTCGATCATGACTTCCTTCGTCCGTAGTTCCTTAGTGCTGAGGATTGTTGCCTCTTCTATCAGGCATTGTTCGTCGTCTGCATCCACCAAGACCTGGAGAGGGTCTTCTTTCGGGACGGGCGTGAATCGGATTGCGACTGTCCCGTGGCTATGTTGGCGCAGTTCTCTGTTGTAACTAATTTCTCCTCCAACTCGTGGTTCTGTCCCTCGAGGGGGGTTGAATGTCCAATGCGAGACATGGCAAAACGCTTGGTCGCTAAAAAAAACAAACACCGGATATCGCTATGCTGAAGCAGATTTGAACTGACAGGGAAAACAAGACGTGGTAAGCGTTCGTGTCGAGGCCAGCTCTCTTGTCTTAGCTTAGAATTGAAGAATCGAGCACATCGTAATCGGAAAGAAAACGACAGCTCTGGACACTCGATTCTCTTGTAGCATGGGCAGAAGAAAGATCGGGAAAGGTTGGGCTCCTGGGGAGAATGCATATACATACTCGGTCTGGTTGCGGGAAAGGACGCAGAGAACTTGTACTCATGTACTGCACTGTGGCAGAAGCAGGGGCTTGGGGGGGGGTGTCACTGTCTCCTTCCCCCTGAACCTGGGATGGTGGGTGGATGGACCCTTGGCGTGCTGTGGATTGCGCCGTGGATTGTAGCGGATTGTTTGCAGGGTAGGGAGGGGCGTGCTAGCGCAGGGCGACGTCTGTTTTGGGAAAAATGCAAAGTCGTGGGGACACTACTGCTGTAGGTACAGGCACCGATAAATTCAAGACAGCGCGCCAGTCCGGAAAGAGAAGGTACCGGCCGACGAGAGATGGGCCAACGGTCTTTCGGGGAGGTACTATGTATATTCGCTGTGTTTCAAAGTAAGCATGGGGGGTTTTGGTGTAGATCAACCTCTGGCCTGTGGTATTGTAGTACTACAGTATTATTTAATTAAGTATGTAAGTTGCTCGCATCGGGTCGAGGAAGGCGGTGGTTTCTCTTACTCACTTGCACAACATATGTCATTGACCGAAGCAGCTTATGGGGACGGGGCGAAGACGGCAGGTTGGACATTTTAGACATTTTTGATTTGATGCCGTATTCCTGAATAGCTGCCACAGCCACCCTCTCGCTACCAACCATGCCTCGTTGCATCTCGATGGAGATGTACCTATGTACATACTTACACCAGGTACACTACAGTAGTAGTAGTATAGAGATATGATTTGTTTTCTTTGAATCCTCCTCAATTGAATATACGCAGTATATACAGTTTACCTACCCTTGGGGTCCTAGGGTTGTAGATAGTGCGCAGTGCATGCAAATAACCTACTATAAGTAACATACCTAGTCCTGTATGGTAGTACATCGCGGCCCGGAACCACCGTCCCCACTTGGCAATAGAGAGCGAGCTTAGTAGTGTACATACTTACCTGGTAGTATAGTAAACGGCCGTTAGCAGCGACAACCGCCACGAGATGATACCCGGTGTGTTACTTCTAGATATGCCTTGAAGGTCGATCCAACAAGTATCCTTACGACGATTAATCCAGTTAATTCTGAATCTGCTGACAACATGCGTGCGGCGCGTTGTGCGTTGTCGGCCGGGACGGATTATATCCTGGTTAGCATCTGATGAAAGTGCTCCGTTGCGGATATCCTCACAATCAGGAAGGACCAAAAGCGACACTGGGGACACTGGGGACACCTAACCCAACCAACAGCGCTAGACAGAAAAGGGATCACGGCATCGGAACTGTTGGTCGACGCGGCCGTCGTGCAACGCATCAGAAGCAGATACTACGGCCGGCGGCCTCAGGGGAAGTCCATATACCCAATGATGCGTCGACTCAGTACTGTTGGTTGATGTAACAATCCGCCAATCAGCTGTCATCATTGCCACCGTTATATAGGGTGTACGCACGGGATATAGCCCATCATGTGTGAGCATTCCCTCAAATGACGAAGCGTTTTCTGTTGACCCGGAGCAAGTTATGTATAGCATAATGCCGATAATAAGTAGGACTAAGGCTCTAGGTATCAGGTTCAATGATCATACCACGTGTATGGAACAAAACCTGCAGCACTAACATTCTCTCTCAGATTGTCAACGTTGCTATTTCAAGAGGCATCTAGTAAGTTCCTCACGACTCCAATAATATGCATTATAATTCGCGATAAGCCCGTTCAGTGATCATTGCAGTAGACTTACTTAAAAAGTGACCGGAGCAGTACTGACCGGAGATAGGAACAAGTCGACAGGGCCGAAATGGTCAGGTGAAAGATAGTCGTCCACCACCATGGCCCATGGACCTTTCTTAATCCTTTTCTACTGGTTGGACCATAACACACTAGGCTTTTCTTGGCTACAGGCAGATTTGACAGAGACCAGTCATATCTCTCGTCGCATCAATTTAATGCTTCCAATCCGCAGATGGTCTAGGAGGTCAACTACAGTATTATCCGTCGCAGGTCCGTCGGAGAGGTCGACCCCCATTATGCGTACTTATTGATTGATTGATGATCGTCGCTTATCTATTAACCGCTTCGGGCCTTCTCTCGAGGCGAGCCCTTCTTGACAGTTGTCACTTCTTACAACCGCGTCCATTTCTCCGGACTCACTATCCATCACGTCGACCCGATACCCGTCTGCAACACTGGTGTCGGGCAGTAGGTACAGTAGAGACAACTGAGTTGGTTCCCTCCGGTGGGGGTGCTCAGCTGAAAAGCCAAGATTATCCCGGCATGGATGGTGTATACTACGCATGATATGAAGCTGCCAGCCTGTCCATCTAGAAGGTAAACGCCACAAAAAACACTAGACTAATCCGTCATCGACGTAACATGTTTCGATTTCTCAACGGTTGGTAATCCAATGAAGTTAGAAAGACTTCGCTATCTCTAGCCAGGTGAGCCTGCGTGACCTCACCCCCTAGGCTATAATAACGGGCGTATACTTTGATCAGCGAATCATTTTCTATTACCACTCTATGTTCTCTTTCGCGGAATTTGGTCAATATTGTGCTATTGCTACTATAAACATATGTTTGATGCCGCGAGTTGAGCCTCCGCTTAGATGGGAATCTAGGTACTGTTTCCTAAGAATAGATGAAGGCTCATCGACTGTACTGTTTTAAGTACCCAGCAACCCCTGCCCTTGCGTGCTTCATCCAATAGCATCGCCTGAAATCCCAATCGGTTTCCGAAAGAGGCTAATAATGTTTTGGTGCCGATCATAAGCCGTTCTATAATTGTACCATTAATCCGGGGCACTGGTTCAAGGGTCCATGCAAAGTTTGTCATGTCGTGTTTGCCTTCAGTTAACCTGTTTGTGTAATTGTACTGATGGCTGAGGATTAATGTTAGCACAGATGCACTGACATCATGCATAGGTATTTGCAGTGCGTTGATATACTTAACAGTATATTCTATCATAGATGATCGCCGATGATGTTTTCGAGAAGCATGCTAGTCTAAGATCATCCACACCCTAACTAAGGATTCACGCCTTGTGGTC
Organism: Xylaria polymorpha; assembly: GCA_003426235.1. Taxonomy (NCBI): domain Eukaryota; kingdom Fungi; phylum Ascomycota; class Sordariomycetes; order Xylariales; family Xylariaceae; genus Xylaria; species Xylaria polymorpha. Next base: position 19,523 of record NQIM01000076.1, read on the forward strand.
AACTGTCATCCTCAGGCGTCGCCGAGCCGTACAGCGTCAGATGATGAACATGAGATGACAACAACTGGCATACATTACGAGATATACCTAACCTCTACTGCGTCAGTGCACCATCAAAATGCCTACACCAGACAGTACGGATTGTACTATGTCGCAGCCTTTTTTGTCCCAGCAACCAAATCTGTCAACTGTGCAGTTGTAATCTCGTTTAAGCTGTTTGGTCGAACAAACCCTGGGAAGGAGGCTGGGCAACAATATACAGTGCTGTACTTATGGAGTACGCTGCAATCACCCCCATCATAGAACAGTAAAAACTCGCCCAGCAAACCTTTTCAAAGGCCGAAATGATTATAGGGGCAAAACTTAATCTGTCGGCGATACCTCATCCATACCTCATCCATACCTTCAAGGTTGTTACCAGGTACAGTACTGTAGGTTAGTTCATTCATACTGGCCCCTCTGACTACAACACCAACCACTCAGCATAATTAGCTTGTTTGCCTAACTGTAATGTACTTGTGTAGGGTAGGTTAAGTAATCAGCCCCATTCGATTTGGAATTCCAGGCAGTGCTCACATCCGGTAAACTATGACGGTCTACTATAAATCGCTACCTACCTACAGTACACTACCTACACTGCTTAGTCACGATTCGCAGTCAATGACTTAATAGTAGATATAGATAGCATGAACCTCCGCCATGCCCCGACGCGGATGGGCTGAGATCCGGTAGCGTATGCGAGACAATCGCGCGCCAACGAATCGGCAGATGGGGCGGCTATCTGACGTCGTACGGCATCTCATCGCCCTAAGAAATATTGGGTTTCAATGCCAATTCTAGACAATGCGATGTCTTCACTTCCATTCTTGCCTTGTTCATTCACGTTCATGACACGACGCATGCCTGGCCCCCTCCCTCCTCCCTCTGTTATGCCAATAATACCACCAATATAAGACCATCAAGGTGGCAGTGCTGGGGAAAGGGCCATGAAGGTTAACCCAACGGTGCAGCCGGTTTCCGGAAGTCCGTGCTCACTTGCTCAACAAAAGGTACCACAGCCACTCGGCTTTCTTGGAATAGAACACAGCTGACTGGAGGCCGAGCGACGAGTCCCAACCGCTTAATTGCGGCTGCGACTCCTATTGCGACGGATTTAACCTTGTAGTACTCATGCTGGGGACCGACACTGCATACCTTTACCGTACTGTAGTGTACTGTAGTGCACTGTAGGTATGTAGGTATATTGATCAACGCACTGCATTTGGCCCCCCATCCCACCATGCTTATTACCATTCATCGAAGGTTGCCGAGTTGATGCCCAAGCTACTACTACTGCTGCTGCTGCCAGTGCAGAGCAGATTCTTCCCCATTCGGCGTTCCGTGGTGTACTTAGCAATGCTTTGGTTGCATCGGAGGATTTGACGTCGCATGAAGCTACGCAACCGTGTCTTGATTCTTACGCAACCCCTGCGTAGATCGTGACAGCTCTATTTCTCCGACGCCAACCACAACAACTGGTTGTTGGGACACAATCCTGCTATGCAATTGCGCAACCCGGGAAACCAGCGCGAAAGATACGAGATGCGTAGTCCCGAGGTCCTCTACCTACCTACAGTATGATGGGAATATGATCATCCTAGGCTATATCTAGATACAAGGGCATATTTTAAGCCTGGGATTCTATGTCTGACATGACGTGGTGAGATGCACCGTGGTGTATAGGTCAGACAATATATTTGGGGAAAGCTCAAGGGTAGCTCCTGCTCCTCCCCCACCACGGGATCTCGAACACAGCCTCATCCTTCTTCAACCCTCTCTTTTCTCACCCGCCCGATCTGAAATACAGTAGTCCTGCTACCTACCTACGTAATGTTAATGGGACGCGGGTGACGGATGCAGGACTGAATTGGCGGAAGAACGTTATCGCTATCAACATGAAACGAAATATCGGTCGACTTCGTCCCAACTAGGTAGGCATCTCATCTGTGAATGGGCAGGTGGTAGTTAGTAGCCCGGAGGAATTAAGGCGTCTGCATCCTTTCTCGTCAGCCAGTGATGTGAGATTCCACGTAATACAGCTGGGTACCAGCTGCCTCACTTTTTCCATAGAACACCTCGTTCTACAGTGCATTGAGGCGCTGACGCCACAGCTACATAGTGTAGTGTAGAGTTCATGACATTTCGACCGTCGGGGGCAACGAATTAACTCTTGGCACAAACAAAACCCCTCGTTGATGAGAAGAACACATGATTGAAGCCTAGCTGGAGCTAGATAGGATCAGAAATCCTAACATTACAATTATTTGATCGTCATCTCCGAGAAAACATCCGCAGCGTAGACAGAACTGTTATCGGGCATGCAAAGGAGCGCCTGACGTGAGGTAGAGTGATATGCTAGGTAGGTGATGTTAAGAAGGATTCCTGACAGCCTTTTTTTCCATCGCGGCGACCGCGAGGCTACCTCCATGTCCGCATGCGGCACAGCGAGCGACTCGTCGCCACTGGTGAAAACAAGAACTACATATCTCCAGACAGTTACATCGATGTACCTAGCGGCACGGTGAACAGAAGCCATGACTTATCAAGAACCCGCGTCGCAGCACGGAGCTCCTCTTCGAACAGGATTGGGATGGATCACATACCTGCAGCTTACCCCAACGAACCGAATTTGGACTCTACGAACGTGACCTACCTGCCGAGAGAGGGATCTTCTATCTACATTAGGCGAAATGCGGCTGCCAGGCACGAAAGCCTGACTTACACATACATAAATCCAGCTTTTCAAATTCCTGTGATCCTACCCCTAACCCACATGGAATACGAGGAGATCGGTGCGAGCCGTCTATCTTTGGGGCGCTGAGTTGCACGTCAACTTCTCGAATTCTCCCTCGTGCCCTTCGGTAACTCCGCTGACGCCCCTTGGTAATCTCATCATACACATGGCTAGTTCCTTCTCTTTGCTTATTAGGAGAATTGTCTTTCGACTTGCGGTGTAACACAGGCCAATGTAAATGCTGGGTGGGGGCAGATGTTGCAATGACACTGATTTTTTTTTTTTCCCCAATAGTGTATTCAAAAGGCGGGTCAACCTAGAGAGAAATGATGCATCATCTTATGTTTCAGGTCTGGTCAGCCGGCCAGCCCCCAGAGAGGCGTGGTAAATTTTAAAGAAGATTAAAATTTTGTTTGGGGGCGTCGATTTTTGTTGCGAGACTCAGGGGCGCATGCTTCAACTCGTATCGTTGTTTCGTGATAGATCATCTAAAACAAGAATGAAGCTTCAGGACTATGCTTGGTGGTTTGTGTCTTGGGTTGCGAAGTCCGTATGCCAACGGCATCTACTTATGATGATCGACTAGCTGAAGACGAGTAAGAGACGAGTAAGGTATCTGCTTGCCCACTGGTTAGTTCGAGAAGGTTTCTCTTATCGCGGTGAAGTTGGCAAGTGACCGAGTTCGTGCTTGAGATTTGACTTCCATAGGTTCGTTCATCCTCGCGAGATTGGCTGTGGCGCTGGTGGTGAGACAATGCTGCGTGTAGCCGCTTCTGCGTGATTCCGAATCTGGTTGCATGTGTTAGCGTATGCCCATGACTTCACCTTTGGGGAGGGTAGGTATTGCGGCACGTTTTTGGGGGGATAATCCCATGTAACATTTCTTACTAGGCAGTCTCATCACGCACTCTACACTATCTCCTGGTCACCTAGATCTTCCCCCATATTAGATGAAAGGTAGATGAAAGGGGGGGAGGGACTCCTCTAGTCGCTTGGTGATTTGGGGACGTGGATATTAACACTCTGGCTCTAAAATCTTCGAATCCCTAACTTGCTGAGATCAATATGGTTGAGCCAACTTAAAGAAGATGCCGGGAGAGTATGTCGGGCGGTCGAGAGCGACCTAAGATCTCTGTCATGCCCTATGTGTTCTTCCTTCAGTAAGAACTCCATGAGCGATACTGAGCTTGTTAGTGAGATCAATGGCTTGGCCCGTGGATCCGCAAATGCGTTAGAAATGAAGATAATAATATTTGGCAAGTCACTAAATGTCGTAAGGAGTTTACAAGGAGCAAATATGCTACCGAATCAGTAGATGGAAGTAAATCGAAACTGATAGCGCTTGTGAGTTTCGGTAGTAGAATTAGCCGTATTGATTATCGTCCCGTTAAACCAATACGACGACCATCTGTGGATTGAGTTTCGACGAATCTTGTCTCTTTGAAAGTCTTAATATCATTTTTGATCGATTGTCAATATTCATATGTGGTAAATATGATGTTGAGACCAGCGTTCGTCGAGGGAAAATGCGGAGAACTAGACTTCCTAGACACAGGGGCATGGGCATACACGAGATCCATCATAGACTCTCGGTATGTCATGAACGATTTGGGCAACACATGCGAGTCTTCTGACGGAGATGTAGGGTGGATCGTACCAATTGGCAGCAAGCTATGAGGATTTGACTTCATAATGATTTTCGATTTTCTTAAGTAAGTGAGAAAATAGCTCGCTGCTCTCTCCATAGAGTAGAGGCATCTTGACACCTAGAAAGCCAAGAAGACAGTACGCTATGTCTTCTCGTCTAGAGCCTCTGTATGCCGTCTCGCGGTCCATATTTATACCTTCAGTAACTCCTTGTCGACGCCAATAAAATGACGTACCAGGATCGCACAAGAGCCGAAAGCCACTGCGCTAGACCTCTCCCTAGGACGAATTGGATATCTAAATGCGAATAGGAGCGAGAAATTCTTGCAGAGTCAATCCTCTGGCGAGCCACCTCACGTTGCGGAAGGCTTGTTCAAGATTTCCCTTAGAGTGGAACGTCCTCTAGAAATACGTAGCATACTCAAGTAGCTTCGTGCTAATAGAATATGGAGTTGACTGCCATTACCGTCTTGTAAATTTCGTGTAGCTTATTTTGTGTTTTAGGGTTCGAGTACCTTCTGAAGGTTTGGAACTGCTGGATTTATCGATACAGCAAGTGTTGACTTATTCTTATTCGAGTCTGCCTCGGAGTGTCAATAAGCATGTCTGATGGATTTTGACGTATTCGTCCTATGAGACGGATATCGCAAACCTTGAAATGTCACATCTGCCTCCCCCCCATGCGTGAGAAAGAATGGCACAGAGAAGAATTCTTCGAGCTGGTACCGAGGAGGCGTATGTTGCCCTTTGGAAATCAGTACTTCTCTCCTTAGGAACATAAGCCGATATAAATATTGATAATTCTGATGCAGCAAATTGTTGGATTAAAAATAATATAGGGATAACAAGGTGACGAACAATTAAACCAAGCAATCCTGAGGGTTGAGTTGTATTCTATAGTGGTGGCAGTTCCTCTCTACAAATGGGACATTGCAGCCTAAACCTCATCCAACCCTCGAGACATGAACTATGGAAAATATGTCGGCACGGTGTAACCATATACATGCGTCTTGCGAAGACGCCTGCCACCCCACCGGCTGTGGGATCATCTTCGCCGGCCTTGATAACAGGGACTTCAAGGACTTCTCGGCAGATAGCACAGTCTATTATATGTATGTTTGTCCGTTTCTTGTCTTTGCTGTCATCTGCAGATTTGACGCGCTCCATAATCGGGCTATTTGGCGCAGAAACAAGGCCAATTGGCAGGCCACCCGCTTCGATGTTGTCCTCCCTTAGGACCGGATGGTACTCCCATGCTTCCGGCATCCAGCCCTTCGGTAGCCCGAATCGCGGACCAAGAACCGATTGTCCTATGAGAACCCAGATTTGAAGCCAGACCCAGCCCGCAAGAATAGTGAAAGCAGTCCAGTCTGGCTCGGCAAATGCAAAGTTGTCTGACCAAATGTAGAAGTAAGCGATAGGAAGCAGCCGTAGGACAGACTGTCCGACAACAAAGTGCCACGAGAGCGCTCGCCGGCAATTGCGGTAGAGATTGCGATATATCTGTGGCGTCCACATCGAGAGGTAGATAAACGCTATGCAGTTGTAATATGCTGAACGTAGAGTAGGTCGCCAAGTAACGGCAGCAAGACTGAGAAAAAGTATACAAATGCTAATAAGGACGAACCGGCCAAAAATGGTGCTAATAGGTACCCCGTTGTTTTGCAAACTCGCCACAGGTGTCCCAGCCGTGGCAGGTGCAGGTAGGGTGGGATTATTTATACTGGCGTTATTGACTTCCGCGATTTCAGCGTCGATATCTTGGTCTGATGGTATGATTATGGGCGGAGAAGCTGCTCTTCTACTAACGGGGGCACTATTAGGCGTTGTAGTTGAGAGTTCTGGAGCGGGAGAAGGCTGCGGTCTAGGCGCGCTGGCTGCGGGAGGAGTCTGTCTTTCACGCTCTTGCCGTCGCCATTCGGGCTCTTGAACCTTATAGATTTCCGAGAGAAACATGATACTTAGAGTCATGGAGAGAAAGGAAACACAGGTTACAACAAGCGATGGTAGTAAAGTATTTGAAGCGGATAGACTCCAGGCGGCGGAACCGGCAAAAATAATACCATCGGCAAGCAGCATCACACTACCGGTGTAGAAGCTGATGCGACCCAACGTTGAAGGGGTTGATGTCTCCCTCATCTGTACCTTGAGCGACTGAACTTGACCGAAAATTACCAAGGCAAGCCCCAGAAGCCAAGTGCTTACATTATGCAAGAAGACCTCTTGCTTCACGCCTACTAAATGTTCTCCATCCGTAGGGGTGTATGCCGGAGGTCCCTTACTCTCGAGAAAAAAGGCACAGTCGGGAGAATAAAGCACGGCCGACATCTGTAACTGTGGTGTTGACCTGTGGGGTGTTCCCTGAGGGAAGCGTAGCTCATCTTCGATATCATGGATCGCCTTGATGATATTTTCCGGGCCCGTGAGGCTAGGCTGAACCTGCAGTATGTCATGGTCTAAGGGATGGATCTGGATATAAAGTAGATATTCGCAGTGTGGGGCCGGGTTCCAAACTTCAGCTGGTACATCTATCGTGGATGCCCAAGGATCGGATTGATCGGTGAAAGCCCGTCTCTCCTTCCTGTCCAATGTAGTCCCTAGAGTTCTGTTCAACAGCGCTTGACTGGATTCGAAGAATTCCGGCTTAGTAGTGAGATGCGGGAGACCGAAGATGCCGGCATACTTGTCACTCGTGGTGGTAAAAAGCATCACGCCTTCCTTAGGCCAATGGACACCGTGCAACCGCATTTCCCAGCTGCTGCCGGTTCCATCAATATCTTCGATAGTAACCGTAGTGGAGACGTGGCGAGCTCGGATTTGGTCCTCGTGCAGGACTTTTGGGTCTAGCTGTTCGGGTTCCGTTGCAGCATCTTCAGGGTCGTCGATGCGCACGAGTATCTTGCCCTCATGACCAGTGATATTCCTACTCCAGTCGAAGTTCAAACCATTCCAGGTCACATCAGGGCTTATGTGGGTGAGGTTATAGCTCGAATGGGTCCTCGAGACGGAGGCGTTGGAACGCTCCCACATGCCACGAACAACGCCAGTGGCATTCTGCCAGACGGGCTCCTGGGTCTCGGGGATGCCCACGGCGTTGCGACTCCACTCCTCACACCGGCTCTTGAAGCGCCCGAGGTCCTCCCATGCAAAGCCGTCCTCCTCCCGGAAGCCCGTCAAGTTCAGGTATCGATGCTCGGTCTCGGGGGGCTCGTCAAGAAGCGCAGGCGCAAAGTCGCCCCATGCTGTGCTGTTCAGGACGGCATGGGCGGCCCGCTGATGCGCGATGCGGTTGCGAACCTGGGTCGGGCCGGCAATGAGTCCTGGGCTAGTGTCGGGGCCAGAAGCGAGCCAAAATAGGAGAAAGATCAGGAAGAAGATGCGTGCGTTATCCTGAGCTTGTGGCATGGCAGTGTTGGGTGTCCATCACGTCACTGCGTCGACATGGCGATTGAGTTTATGCGAGTGGCAAGGTCAGAACGTCCAGTCCCTGGCCGGTATAAGTTATAAGACCTGTCGGCTGTGCATTACAGTTCGCGACTGCCCTGACTGGTTACCTACCTACTTACACGCGTGGACTGTACTTGCAGGTGGGGTCCAGCCCAAGCCACAAATCCGCCGCGACTCCACTGTAATACGAGGCGAGGGCTGCTAGGCTTCTCACATGCAGCCCTGGACTGTACCTACTGTAGAGGCAGGTTTTCACAGAACTCTTACTTATGTAGGTAGGAGGTACGTAGATAAGTACCTGCCATCCGTAGGCAGGGTAACTGGAACCAGTTCCATCTTTGTTGCCAGTGGTCGGAATGGTGAACAGCAGCAACAAACACTCTACAAATACATGCCACCCAGCTATACTAGATAAAAAGCCTCGGCATATTGAACCACAAGTGAATATCCCGCAAGTTCGAGCTCTAGAACAAAAATATGTCGTCCAAGAAGGAAGAAGAAAACACGACCAGCGATACCGGCAATGTACATAAATTCACTCTCCCCTGTCGTGTGTCCGCTGGCACTAGATCTAGGTAGCTAACAACCAATTTCTAGAGCTCGGACGAATTGACAGCCGTCGTCGAGGAACTGCTGGGCTCCCTATCCAACAAGTTCACCACTGTGTCGAACGAGCTATTTGCAAAGAGTACGTGGATGCGTGCACGAACCCCTAACCAGACGCAACAGTAGGACTAACCGAGTGTGGCCTACCTACAGTGGACGAGATGACGCGACGTCTAGACAACCTCGAAGCCGCCCTAAAAGCCTCCGAGGAGAAGACCTCTGGTTCACCGTCGAAGTCATAGACACGGAGACACCTATTATGGGGGATATCATGATGTTACAGTATTTATTTGGGACTCAGGGGCGTGGCGTTATAGGAGTTGGTGGCCCAGGGAGAATAAAAGGCAGCCGGATGGCATTTTACACACAGTCATGCATACACGCCTCTACTCCACATAGCTGACTTAGTTCGGTATCCTCTTAACTCAACTCTTGTCACCACAACCCACTATCTTAACTTAAAGCTCGTCCTTACCGATGACCTTCTCGGCGACCTGGTCGATGTATTTCTTCAGGATGTTGGACTTGCTCTGAAGCTCGTCCAACTTTGAGGGAGCCAAGCCGCCCTTCTTGATAATGTTGTCTAAACGTGCTGACTCCTTGGCCACCCAGCCCCCGTTTTGTGCAAGCTTGTCGAACGCCTTGATGTAGTATTCAGCATATTTGTATTGTGCGTCGTTGCTCAAGCCCTGGACGGCCTTCTTGGCCTCGGCCGACAGCTCAGCCAGCTTGTCAGTGCCGGCGGAGTACTTCAGAGCAATGTGGTTCAGAATATCGATAGTACCAGCCGTTGCGTCGAGTCCGCCGCCGGGGACGCGGTGAGTACCGGCCTTCGAGTTGAGGAACTCGAGTAATTCAACCTCGCTTCGGCCGCCGTCGTAGCTCTCGGGCTCGGTCGACCCCTTGGGGAAGAATTTAATAGTAGGGTACGATGTGACGCCGTTCTCCTTTGCTGTGGCCTTGCTGTTCTCCGCCTCAGCGTCAACCTTAGCAATAACGACACTAGGTTCGTTGATGAAGTCTTCAGCGAGGGTTTCCCAGATCGGGGCCAAGTTCTTGCAATCTAGATCGGGATTAGCGAATCCTTCTGACGTACCACGCCCACGAGGCACGAGGCGGGGTGCCACTTACGCCCACACCAAGGTGCTGTGAATGCGACGAAGACATTCTTATCACTGCCGATGGTCTTCTTAAAGGTAGCATCCGTCAACATTTCTACCTGACTAGGCAGCTGCAGCACCTTCTTCGCCTTTGCACCGGTTTTCTCGGCGATGAACTTGGTCAAGCTCTCGAGATCCCTACCACCCTGGTATTCCTCTGGCTTGTCGCTCTTGCCGTCAAACCATTTGAGTGTAGGGAAGCCCTGGATGCCAAACCTCTTGCCCAAGGCCTTCTCGGCATCGGCATCGACCTTGGCGATCTGGACGTCGTTTGATGAGACGAAAGCCTGGGCCAATTCTTCGTAGACGGGGGCGAGGTTCTTGCAGTGCCCACACCAGGGCGCGAAGAACTCAACGAGCGTAGGCTTGCCGGACTTGACGACGACATCGTCGAAGTTGCTGGGGATCAGGTCGAGAACAGCTGATTTGGCTGCGACCATGGCGGTCAGACCAGCGAGCACGAAGCTCTTAACTAAAACCATTGTCGCTTGTGATCGCGGTTGTAATGATAAGTCGTAGTGCAAATAGCAAATAGAGATATTAGCGCGAGGATAGGAAATAGAGAAAAACGGCAGATAAACTGATATCGACTGTCAATTATTGGGAAGAGGCGCTCGCTTTGAAATCAAGCGCCAAAGATGCCACATTTGCTGTTGTGTGTCACAACTGTCCTATGTAGCTCTGACTGGCAGGGGTCTGCTCTATAGTGCAGCTCTACCGACTGTAGGCTATCTTGCTCACCTATTAATGATGTACCTACTTAGAGGGGCCCTTATCGATAAGGGTGGCATATCTCCATACAAGTGGGTTACCCTGTAGGTATACCTACATGTAGTGTACTAGTTTTTTGGCGGATCAGCATATCATACAATTTATTCGACAAGCAGCGGGTGAATTACAGTAGAGATCTTGGGCCTATCAGGTCCTTATCCGCCTTGCTGTATCTTCCCATAGCACATAATCCACTCGTGTCATAAGTATCACAGCGTAAGGACTCAGTATCTGTTAATCAATATCTTTGCACAAGGAAATAAGACAAGGTAGGGCTACGTCCAACAGCTGGGATTAATGGATTACTTTATATACAGAATTGTTCTCATTTGATTCCTCTATTCATTCATGTTGTAACGTACAGTGCTTCAACCAACGTCGAAATCGGAGGGGAGATGGAAGGAGCCTTTTTGGAGACAGTGTACATGCCCGGGAATATATCGTCATCATGGTGTTGTACAGATCGGCTCCCCTATCCCATATGCACAGTTTGGCGCAAACTCCTTATTTCCCCTACGCCCCTGGTGAACAAAAGCAGAAGTAGGTCACCAGCTCGTTCGGAACCCTTAAAAGTGTAATAATTCATTTGAAACAATCATTGATGCCTTATTCGATAATGCGGGTAATGATACCAGTAGCCACAGTTCGGCCACCCTCACGGACGTTGAAGCGCTGGCCGGCTTCGACGGCAATGGGGTGGTGGAGGTGGGCAATCATTTCCACGTTGTCACCAGGCATGATCATGCGCGACTTGTCCTCGACGTCGTCGGGCAAGAAGAGGGCACATGACTCATCAGCAGTTCGCAGGTACATTTGAGGCCGGTAGTTCTCGTGGAAGCCGGTGTGGCGGCCACCTTCTTCCTTGCTCAGAACGTACATGGAGATCATGAATTTGGTGTGGGCCTTAACAGTACCGGGCTTCACGATGACCATACCACGCTTCACATCCTCGCGGCGGATACCACGTAGGAGCAGGCCCGAGTTGTCACCGGCGCGAGACTCATCGCAGGACTTCTTAAAGGTCTCGATATCGGTCACCTTGGTTTTGATGACATCACCACCCTTACCAATCAACTCAACCTCGGAATCCTTCTTCAGGGTACCACGTTCAACACGGCCAGAAGCAACGGTTCCACGGCCAGCGATAGAGAAGACATCTTCAACGGACATCAAGAAAGGCTTCTCGAGGTCACGCTGAGGGGTAGGGATCCACTCGTCAACGGCAGCCATCAACTCGTCAATCTTCTTGGTACCAATGTCGTCACGCTTGCCCTCTAGGGCCATCAGGGCGGAGCCCATAACGACAGGAGTCTCCTCGCCCTCGAAACCGTAGTGCGAGAGAAGTTCACGCATCTCCATCTCTACGAGCTCCAACATTTCAGGATCATCAATAGCATCAATCTTGTTGACGAAGACGACAATCCTCTGAACACCGACCTGGCGGGCCAGTAGCAAGTGTTCTCGGGTCTGGGGCATCTGTCCGTCGGAGGCAGCAACGACAATAATGGCGCCATCCATGTTGGCGGCACCGGTAATCATGTTCTTGATGTAATCGGCGTGACCGGGGCAGTCGACGTGTGAGTAGTGGCGGTTTTCGGTAGCGTATTCGATGTGTGCAGTCGAGATGGTAATACCACGCTTTCGCTCTTCAGGGGCCTTGTCAATTGAGCCATATTCTAAGAAGTTGGCCAGGCCCTTTTCGGCCTGTCTCTTGGTGATAGCGGCAGAAAGCGTCGTCTGTCGTATCCGGGATTAGCTGGGTGATCATGAGAAGACTCCGAAGTCAGGCATTGAGCCCTGCGCATTCGTACCTTGCCATGATCGACGTGGCCGATGGTGCCAATGTTAACGTGCGGCTTTGTTCTCTCGAAGACTGCGTATGACCGAGTCAAGTTGAGCCGGCCAGCGAAATCTAACGGGTTGGCGGCGCTGCCGGGTCTAAGACAGTGGCGCGAAGCGCGCAGGAAAGGTGCAATTGTTCTGAGAGCAACAGGCATATTGACCAGAGAACAGTAAAGGCTAAAGGAATTACTACAAAAACAGACGAATGAGGAATGGGGAGGAGAGGAGAGTATATGATGGGACTGATAAATTATCTTGGGCAAACTTGCCAGCTCGTCGCAAGGTTCTGACAGCTGTTCCCAGAAAAAAATTCGCGAGCAAGTACAGTATGCAAGTGGGACCAAAAACCCACGATAAGATAAGAGCTTCTTGTTGTTGAGATTAGGTACAGCACTACCCCTCAGCTGTTTACATAAGGTACCGAAGAATTTAATATGCAAGTATCGTGCTACAAAGTGAGTACTTCAAATGGGCAAGACTACCTAGAAATACCTACCTACCTTAGGTACCAGACTCAACCTTTATTCAAGTATTAAAAAACGCCACATCTATATCTTCATTTATGGATAACCGGCAGCTAGTCTAGTCCTCTCGACGAGATAGGTCTTCAAAGGATTGTTGTAGTTCAGCTGCTGAGACAAGGTAAATGCGGCAAACTGAGCGCGAAGTTCTTCGTAAGCTCGCATCTGACTTCTATCCACCATCGATTCCTCCGCTATATGACCCGAAGATGCCCAAGGTTTATCGAAGCATTTACATGTAGGCCATTCACCCGCCTTGCCGGAGTCGGATTTGAACTTCGGTGGCGGTGGAACAATGCCGTCGTTAATATATGCCCGTAAATGTGCTATCGTACAACCCGAAACGCACGAAAGGGAGCAGTGGCCAAGTCCGTCTTGTTCAACGATGCTCGCATTGGCGAACTTTCGGGTCATGTAAAGAGCGTCACCGAGTGGTGTGACAGGGTCGAGGGTGTTAGAAAGGACAAGAATAGGGAAACTCGTCTCTATGAGCGCCGGCTTATGAGCAGGGTGATCGTCCCATCGCATAGGTGGGTTTTTCCTTTTGATCTCCCACCCATTACACCCAAGATTCGGTTCCGCGCCGAACCACTGTCGGGAAGAGTAAGTCTATGACATAGTCGCAACAGTTTAAGCGCGGTAACACTTACGACATCTGCAAACCATGAATAGGATGCTGCGTGCTCGAATCGATCCTGGAGCTCAGGTATGGTCTCGTTGAACTTGTACCGCTTGTCACTACAAGCAATCCCTCTCATGGCGTCGTCGGGCCAAGTAGGCATGGTGAGGTTGCCGCAGAGGGACACCATACCTGCCCCCTTCACTATCTCTCCTAGCCTACCGCGAATGACATGATCCAGTAGTTCGGCAATTACAGGGAATCCAATGATGGGTGCATACAAGCCGGCGAAAAATACCGACTTCTTCACATCACTCGCTGTAACTAGAGCAGGAAGGTTCGTGTCGGGAAGCAACACGACCGCAGGCTGTTCCTCAAGCAACGATAACGTCTCACTGAATCGTTGCCTAATATCTTCTGGTTCATCTCCAGTGCGGTAGAAGTCACACAGCGTCCGAGTCTCAGCACAGTAGACAAAGAACTTATCCCAGATGGCGTCGGCATCGACAAGACTTCCGTCCCAAGTGGGATTGACGTAGTGGTCGGCGTGCACGACGCCGTCTAGGACAATTCTGCCTACTCTGTCAGGAAACATAGAAGCAAACGTGGCACCTAGCAATGTGCCGTAGGAGAAGCCCCAATATACGAGTTTCCCCTGTAAACTGGTCTTGCTATTTTCACTATCATCAGACGTTTGGCGTTCGACGGGCGGATCTGTAGCTATAGGTTCGGTTATTTTGTTGCCCGATCGCCATTCGTCCCAGGCATCGACGATAGAGAGCATATCTCTCGCACTATTTTGGGTATCCATGTGACGAAAAATGCTGCTATCACCTTCGGACTCATCCACTCGCTGACAGAGCTTAGCAATGGCTCTGGACCGAGCAGTTAGCTTGGTTAAAGCTACATTGCTGGAGTTTGTTAAGCCAACTTCCGATCCACTAGTGAGCCAAGTAAGTCTGTTCATATACGCGACGTTACGCCCCAAGACTCCATCGGGACTGTTCGGCGATGCAAAACAATCGGCTTTGGGGGTAGAAGCTCCCACTCCACGTGGATCGAAGCCAATAATGTCGTGGTGGTCGCCAACAAGGAGCTGGAGACTTGTAGCTCTCGCCTGAGCGAAGAGTACTCCGCTGCCTCCCGGGCCACCCGGGTTGATGAGGAGGGGGGCTTCAGCATACGTGGACGGGGCTTGTGTACGGCCCGCACCCGTTGCCATTATCAAGGCGAGATGCACCCTCGGATGATCAGCAGACTCGTTCAATGGGCGGCTATAGTCCATAGGGATGGTGAGCCTCGCACATTGGAGATTGGGACCGTATATCCCAAAGCATGGCTGCCACCTGAGCTTCTCGCTCGGAGTGATCTATTTATGCCAATACCAGTCAGTTTCTGCCTCCCGATAGGTTTCAGTATTTTCAGGATCACACACATCCTGCCATTCGGTCCATAGTTCAGTATTCTCTAACGTAGGTCCATCATTCAGGACATGGGAATGTGGTCGAAATCGTGCTCGGAAGGTGGAGCTACTGTAAAGAGCGAGCACGATTAGGACATAGACATATCGCCAGTTCCTAAGGTGCGCCCCTACTCTTGACGACCACGATCGCGCATCTGAAGATGTCAAGGAGCGACTAAGTGAGTCTTCGTCCTCTCTGAGGCCAGGAGCTCGACCGGGTTCGGTCTTCTCCATTTCTCATTTGATATACTGCAGTCGTGATCAAAGGTAATCAGATAGGTTGGAGTGAATTGTTGGAGTTGAGAGCGGGGGCATTTACAGAACAGCCGGGGCTGTGAGGCACCGCAGGTCTGTATTTGCCGCGTATTGTTCCTACAGCCTGGCAGTGGGATGATCGACGGCACTGTTCAGGGTTGCATCTTATATCACTCCATTTGTAGTTACCTGGCTGTATATCTAAAAACTCGGTCTTTTTTTGGGACGATCTTGCATGCCTAGGTAGGGAGATAGAATTTCTCCTGTTAACGCTGTACAACTGAAGGTGTACCACAGAGTGTCGATTGTCGAATGCACGGCACCGTATACTGTACAGTATTTATACAGTATTTGTTATCTAAGCCGGTCTGGGGTAACCATAAATGCTACCTACCTATATATAGGTAGATACTGTAGCCCGAGATAGGTACCGGTAGTATTGAACTGTTTCAAAGATTCTTTAGTCTATACTAGATATGGTTACGGATAAGGAATATCCATTCTGCATCTCTCGTCTCATTATCTCAAGCATTGGATAGTTTCATGATGACCCGAACGGGTTGCTTCACTCCTAGCTGATGTTTTCTTTCGCTCTCGTCCCTCGGCTTGTTCTCTGGCGTTGATTTATTGATTAAAGAATGAGCTTCCATTTACGAGATGTTCACAATCTATTCATCCCGATCTTCAACTACTAACCTGGAGTCGAGGGGGAAAGCTCCCGTCAGCGGGGGATCTTCATCCGAGATGTGCGTGTGTACGTGTAAGTCGCCCATGGTACAGATTGTAAGAGGTAAAAACCCGTCTTCGTATTCAAGTTCATCCAGTCCTGCCTACTAATCACCCCCTATGCTGCTCTGCTTATATAGCTATTATCATCAGCTGAAATATGATCTGCTTATTAATAATAGTGAACATGACATGATTAAAACGGCTCGACTACTGTAATCAATCACTAGCAGCTACAGTTGGGTTTCTGAAAAGTATCAATTCCTCGAGGTCCCTAGTAGCGCTGTCTAAGGTGTTAGGGTTCACCAAGAAATGTTAGTATCGTTACTGATTAATGCCCTAGTAATTCATGCTTACTGTCCGAAGCAAGATTGTTGATATAGGCAGAGGCTCAAAGATGAAGCAACCCTGTATCCAAACACCACCGGCCTTGGCTGAAAACACCCATGACGGGTCAGATGCGGAGAGAGCTGGCATATGTGCTTTAAAAAAGGCATATACAAAGCTTGTTCCCACTCGTTAAGAAGCTTAACCACTATAGAAGCAATTGCCGCGTCTCTCATTACTTGGCGACGCCTTGGCGGGTCTCAAGACAGACTACCCGCTCCAGTATGTGATACACTTCTCAGGCATTCTAGGTGCCTCACCACTTCCCTTTTCGTTGTTTACTTCACCGCATTGACGGATTTGCAGTCCTTGGCACCTTCAGCCAAGAGCTCCACTATCATAACCTCGTTCTTACGATCGTCCACAGGAGCACGTTCTTACTGGTCAGCCAATCGAAGCGTCACAAAACTATATCAGTTCGAGGCACAATGCATAGCCCATCTCTTATCTTTTCGCGCGCCTCGTCGAGGATATTTTTGGGCAGTGTACCGGCGACGCCTTGGCATGTCCCGAACGTCGTTTCCATGCTGCCATGGAAATTGATGTCCCGGCTTGGTATGCTGATCTCCTTGTAGGAGTTGGTCGAGCCTTCGCCATATATGAAGACTGTCGTCGGTCTCCAATTTTGGTTTCTCTTCTTCAGCTGTGCTCACAACTTCATTTTACTCTTTCGATTCTCGGCCTTTTCTGTTTTACAGATTAATCTTCATTCTCTTCTTCCGCTAGGCGTCGCTGGTCGTTGTTCTTGTACTTTACGCTCTTTCCTACCCCCATCTGTAATAAAGCAATCCTTATATCGGAGTAAAAAACGTCGAAACAACTTTCAAGATGGTTAATTACCGGATGATTGCCGTTGCCAGCTTCTTGGCTAGTGTTAATGGACTTCCCTTGAACATTAATCTGGGCGCTTACTCACCAGCCTTGTAAGTTGTTGGACGGAAATATAGGATCTAGCTTCAGAGTCAACAACTAATCGATATACAGGGTGGTCGGTGATGGTGAAATCTCATTCGGAGGAGGGCAAGATGTAACGAGCTTGCTGAACGCCTTGGAGGGTGCGGCTGTAACTGGTGCGGCGGCCAACTCTGGTGCTACGAACGGTGCAGCCCAGAATGTTCCAGTTCTAGACAAAGCCTCCGACCCGACTCCTGCAGAGAACACTGTTGCTGCGCAAGCAAGTGAGACGGTTGCAACCCCGGAGGCTACGACAGCCGCGGTCGACCCTAACTTACAGGATCAAGGTAAACGATCTATAGTTTTTACTTATTTGAAGTAGAACCAAGCTTACGCATACAACAGCCGCACAAATTTCAACTCTTCAAGGCATGGGGAAGGAAATCGCCCCACGTGAGAAGACAGAAGAATCAAAGGCGAAGCGAGACCTTCAAGGCTTCGACCGGGCACTCACCTTTGCTGAGGCTGCTTTGACAAAGGGCCCTATTATTCAGCTCGGCACTGGCGAAGGCGGTGCTGGTGTTGGTATTATCGTTGATAACCGCCCAAACGCCGCCGCCCCAGCCGGCGAGGGTAAAGCAGCAGCTAAGCGCGACGAAGGATCGCAACCTCGTCTCCGGACCAGGGTGACTCGTATGTATGTGAAGCGAGGCATCCCTGCCGGTAAGTCGCATCAAACCCACAACACTCCCACACACTACAGTATGCTGACTATGTCTTCTTGAAAGCTATACAGAGTTCGCCTGATTTCGAGACTCGTTCCGTCAAGTCCCTTCCTGCTTTAAATCTGCCCGCCCTCTCGAAGCGAGACAGTGCTGATGCTATTGATGCCATCAACCTCAACATCCCAGCCGATGAAGGAGTGACGATGACATTTGTCGAGACAACAGATGATGATGATGATGAAGAGCAAGAGGTCGTAGCCTCAGAGTGAAGGAAACAATAGTTAATAACCTCCTTCGCTATGTCTAAAAACTGGTGTTTACTCTGAAAGATCTTCAACTGCGTCATTCACCAATGGAATATACAGCGAAAGTTCGGGCTCATCATCGTCAATTATACGACGAGGGCTGAGCTAATGATTTGTAAACGGGCGCAATTGGACACGCAAGTAAACTATAGGGCACATCATTTATGGCGTTCGGTACTAAGGGTTGCTTCTGGAGAAGAGGGGTTGGAGAGGGTCGGTCCTAAACCTCTAGTTACTTCATATAGAGTATAAACAATAAACCACGACCAGCCAAGTGAGCTTAAGGTCGAGATCGAAACCAAACCCTCAATATTTACTGACCACGACCGATTACCACAATCACACAACAGTTAGAAGCTGCGAGATGTCGTGTGGGGGAGGGTATCATGTTACCTTACGATCTGCTGCATAAGACGCAAAACTGCGAAGTAGGTAGAATGATCAACACCGCCAAGTCGAACAGCGAATGACAGTGCTAGTCTGCAAGATGGAACCCAATCGGGAATTTCTATCGCGGTGTAATCCGTGGTAGCTTGAGTAGTTCGCATGATTTGCAAGGAACAATTGCGCGTCACATCATATCATGAGGCTCGCCCCGGCATTCATCGCATTTATTGGTCTAGGTTAAGGGTTGTTTAAGCGTTGCTCTGAAGATCCCCATGCGTATGCGTATGCAGAGGTAGGTAAGGAGTGTTGGTTGCATTAATAGACATTAGTCAAAGTCTTCGTTTCAACTCGTTCCTCTCATGAGCAAGAAATCAAAGTCTACTTACTATTACGTAGGTAGTAGGTACGGCAGATTGCCTTGGGCAAATCTTAAAATGACACTTGGAGAAGTATCTACTTATTCCTATAGCATACATGTAGGTAAAGATACTCCAACTATAGCTCAAACCCAGTCGCGCCTGTGTCTAGTCGGAGAATGGCTAAAAGCCCCTTGCCAAGCCTCAACTGCCGGGTCTAAGACTCGAGTCAGGTTTCGCTTGTTCCTCGACTACCTAGGTACTACATATACTAGTATAGTAACCTACCTACCTACATAGTACATGGATAGACTGTCGGTACCTTGTCGTTTCGGGGATTTTCTCTCCGCATGTGCGTGACACGGCCAAGACAAAATCCAGGGTAGTAGGTGACACTCGAACGTATTGGTACACCACTGTAAAGAACTTTGAGACACAGATATAGGAGACGTGCGCGGCTCAAACAGTGGTGTCGCTTCATGATGTCCTAGCAATTTGAGTATAGAGCCGAGGGCTTTTGAGTCTACTATACGAAGATAATACGTATTCTAATTACCTCGGCCACCTTTTCCAGGCCGGGACAATATTAATAGTAACTTTGCAGGCTAGCTTGTACAGCGTACATGTTCCCAAATGAGTATTAAGACTTTTGGCTTCACGCCTTTGTGACGTTGTTTCATCTATTGCCAAGATGTAAATAATTGTCTGACAGATGGGGTTGAGACGGGGAAGGCTCCGTGCATGAGCAGACACATACAATTGTGTCTCTAAGCCTTTTAGTGGTGTACGGGCTGCCTTCGAAAGCAATAGCCCCATTGTCGTTGAGAGCACACATACAGGTTGGAAGTCCGGGTTTATATTTCCTAAATAACCGACTACTTGTCCCACTTCTTGAAGCCTTCGTTCTTCTGCCTCTGCCGCGTATTCCAGCCCAGCTTGCCACTAATGCTGTTAACCCAGTCCTCGCTACGCCTCCCCTGCGGCTGGACACTAGCGAACGGGAAGCGACTCGCGCTGATGGTCACGTAGTCGCCTGGCTGGAGCTCGATACGCTTGCGCCCGTCGAAGCTTGCCCAGCTACTGGTCCGCGCGTCGTACGGCACTCCTAAGCGCAATACGATTGTGTCGGGCAGGATGATGGGCCGGAATGACAGTGTGTGTGCACATATCGCTGTGACAAGCATGACGGGGTTCTCTGGATGACACAGCGAACCGCCCGCCGCAAGATTGTACGCCGTCGACCCCGTAGGAGTTGATACACAAATTCCGTCTGCGAGTACAGAGGTGAAATGCTCGTCATCCCCAAAGACTTCGATATTGGCCAGTGCTACTCCTCGTCAGCAAAGAGCTCGTGGCTCGATAATACTAGTTTTCCACTCACTAGGATTCGGTCCTCGGTCTATCACTATTTCATTGAGGATTTCAAAAGTACCGTCCGGTTTATGGGTATGGTCATCCTCCTTTTCCTCGCCGATTAGTTCTTCCACCAAGTCACGCCTGCGGGGCGCACTATCGCCATCGACATCCTGACTTGACCCTAGCGTATTCTTCCTCTCTTGGCTCCTCATAATCGTACCTTCAAATCGCAGACGTAGGCTTACAGTAACGCCGACCGTAAAAGCCGTAGTTAAAGACTCTTGGTACTCATTGAAGTCGAATTTTGTAAGGAACCCCAAACTTCCGAGCGCGAAACTCAGCACAGGCGGTACTATCCTCTGAAACAGCCAGCTCGCGTACAGAACTGTCCCATCGCCCCCGAGGGTAATGATGAAATCGAAAGTATGCGGCCTCTTCCGACACATGTCCTCGGCCCAAAAGCGTATTCGTCGACCCATGACCTCCGTGGTTGTAGCTTGATCCATTTCTCCTGCTTCGATATACTCTGACCGAAGCTCTTCTATGAGTCCCGGCAGATCGAACCGCTTATTGTCTTTCAACATATCTTGTATATAGATAGTATACCGTACGCTTCTCTCTTTACTCAACAGCCACTTGGCCAATTCTCTCGTCTTCGGTATTAGATCCTCGTCGTAGGGTTTCGTCAAGAGGAAGATATTCTCCACCTTGAACTTCAGACGCACCATGCCCAGCCGTCTGCTCAATTCTCGCACACCCCAAGCCATTTCCGTCAGTTGCTTCTTCGTGAGCAGCCGGCTATGGATGCCTTCATGTTCCAGCCCAGCCAGGTCTAGCTCGGACCTGCTTTTAGCAACTTCGGTCTTCCATGATTTTTCATCAAACTGGCCAGACGCCGAGCTACTGTCGCTTTCGGGCTCTATGAGAGACATTCTTTCAGACCTTTTACCCTTTTTGTCGCAGGCCCCCTTAGGATCGACATACGAATCTAAACCGATCACGTGGAGATATCCTCGTGCTTAGGCTTGGATTGGTAGGGGTTGTGGTGGAAGTGGGCGTCGATTTTGTGGGATTCGAGAAACTGGTGGACTAGACAATCGGAGGAGAAGGGCCTTTTCAGATAATGATGAGCGACATTTGGGTAGGCATGGTCGCTGGGGACGAGCGAGCTCTTTCGTCGATATGGGCTAGTAGGATCGAAGGTAACCTGTCAAGTGTTATTTTATTTGGTCTTTGCTTCCCCTCTTCCCTATTTTCGAGCTAGATTTTTAGGGATTTGACGTACTTCAACCTCTCTCCTATCATCGTCGCTCGCAGCGTCCTCTTCGTAGTGGACATGTCTGTTGCGGCTTCCAGAGCCCCCGTCCTGCGAGGGCGCATGTGCATGAGCATTATGACCACTCATGCTACCCGTCAGTCAGTAGCTGATTTATGACTCGGGCGAGGTAAGCGTGACAGTCAGGAGGATATTAAGTTGTTATGTTTAGAAATTAACAGCCGCATTGCCTTCCTTCTGTAGCGACTCTATAATTGAAGTTGTGGGAAGAAGATTCCATCGTTGTTCATTACCTCATACTGTAGGTAGTTCGTCGCAAGCAGCGAGCAGAGGAATGGCGTCAGCTTGCGGGAGCTTAGTGAGCGACAGCGCTGTTGCCCCTCTCATGCCGGCTAAGATTAAACCGTGTTCGGCCGGCCGCACTAGTAGTGCCGCCATGATAAGAGGCTAAGAGCACACTGGTTCACCGACGAAGACCGTTTTTGAGACATCTCGGGACGGTAACAATACGGTAGATATTGTACACATGCTATTGCTAGCAGCACACTCAGCAGTAAGTATATAAGCTCGGGCATTACCAGAATGGCCCCGAAGTCGATTTCTCTTGCTCGTCTGCATGGCGGCCAAAGGCAAAATGCCCGAAATCTACCATTTCATGTGACTTGAATCTCACAAAAGCTTCGGAAACTCAGGTGGATTGAGTGAGGCGTCACGCTTTCGCATACTGGCTCTGGTGCCCGCGAGAATATACTGACCGTCACCTACGAGGCATTTGCACGCAGCGTAACAACTCCGCGGGTTTGATATTCAAATACATTTTGCCTCGACTCACTTCACTATGACGCCGAGTTGCCGGTTTTTCTCCGCAAGTCCAATCGCCGTTCTGGCGCGGGGTCGCCTCGGCGGTCGGTTAGTATTTAATCGTTTGAATGACGTCCCTTTTGATGGGTTACAATTGCAAGGCCAGTGTCATTCCTCAGAGACAGTAAACACAACATCCTATCAGCATCCTACCTAGGTAGCACTCAGAGGTTTCCGATATAGATTTATAAATCCGAGAAGCTACCAGCTCTTGTTCAATATATATCATCAAGATGTCTGATCGTGTCGCTACTCTCGACGTGAGCAACCGATACCGTACCCATATATGGGCTCCGCTGACATTGCTCGCAGTCGTCCCTAGTTGATCGGCTACCGGCCTACTCAAAGGCACTATTCGAAGCTAAGGCGAGACAGAAGCTCAGCTTTGAGGCCATCGCCAAGGAACTCGGCCGTGGCGAAGTTGCTGTCGCTGCGCTCTTCTACGGCCAGGCCCAGGCTTCCCCCGAGGATGTTGAGAAATTGTCAAATCTGCTCGGCGTATCTAAAGCATCTTTAGAGGCTTTAATGGGAGGTTTTCCCGACCGTGGCCGGGCCGGGCCGATGCCCCCTGTGGAGCCCCTTATCTACCGATTGTATGAGATCGTGCAGAACTATGGATACGCATTCAAGGCTATCATGAACGAGAAGTTCGGCGATGGCATCATGAGCGCCATTGCCTTTTCTTCCAAGGTTGATAAGGAGGTGGATAGTGATGGTGTTACGTAAGTATTTTCCTCGTAGGATCAATGGGACGAGACCGATCTAACGAACAAGCAGTTGGGTAAATATCACACTCAGGGGCAAGTGGTAAGTTGGCTCGGACCCGGTGTGTCCCAATTCTTTATATTCTACTAACATATTTATTTGTAGGCTGCCTTATAGCCGGTTTTAAGAAATCTATGTCTATAGACCGGTTTTTAACCGAACTATGACAACCAAAATGCTCAGGTGGTGGGACGCGAAAAGGTGTCTTTTCATATTGCCCTGTTACAAATGTACAATTATCAGCCATGTTATCTATACTGGCCAATTTGAGTGCTAGCTAAATAACGAATTTGATTACTTTTGACTTCTATTGATCGTATGTGAGTTTATTAAAGGGGGCTGTTATTCACATAGCTAATGTAGTAAGTCTGTACTACAGAGCCATAGCCCCTTCCTTTGGTTTTTAAACTTCGACGGATACTCAATTAATACCGAAACAGCAACGAACAACCTCACCCTGCCTGAACATATCTGACTTACTTCAGTCGTTCTCGACTCGAGATCTGGCGTCAGTGTCTCTGTTTTGGTTCTCATTCCACACGCACAATGGATCCTTCAATCCCGACATTTTCACCCGAACGTTGCGCAGGCCTGCATAATCGGCTATTGGCCAAGGCTATTGAGCACAACCCGGAGATGCATACGGAGCGGACCCTCGCAACACGCTTCTTGCAGACATCTCCAGAGTCCGCCGACCTCCCTTCAATCGAAGAAATACCGCTGTACCAATTTCTCCGGTTGATCGACACTACACCAGCTGTGGTGGGGGGAGGCGTGGCTTTGTTGACCCCGCTCATGTATCAACCAGACCCAACTACGTTCTGGAGCGACCGCGTCGGCCATGAGCCGTCTTTTGTTCTACTATATGGTCAAAATAATTCCGACTCTCCTCTAGATGGTGGCGTATACCTTGACCTCCAGTCGTATCGCGCAGTCTGGCACGGAGGCTATTCCCTTCGTTTCCCGCCTGCAGACCAGTTCCTACCGCTAGACGTGATATTACAGGAGGCGCTCGACGCCTGGACAACTGGTAAATTCTACTTCAACACAGTGACCGCCAGCATTGAAACTAAAGCCTGGACTCAATACGACCTGGAGCAATCGATCACCGCTTGGCATTGTCTTCTTTCGAGTATCGAAGCCCTCATGCCAACGGATACAAAAAGTACTCGGGCTAGCCCGCGCAATAGGCTGGAACCGCTTAGTCCAGAATCCCTAGCCCCTTTCAAACTCAGTGCGTTTGGAGCCAAATTTCTGTCCACTGCAACACGACCTGGTTTCCTGTATGTTGCCCCTGGGACCAGAGTGTTTACATCCTCCTTATTGGCAAAAATCTACGGTACTGAGGCACTAAACTCGTCGCGCCAGACGCATTGGCTTGGAGAAGAAGACGACTGGCCAACCCTCATCCTGCCTGGTTTAGAACCTATGCCTCACGATATTAGTCACGACACAAACCCACACGTAAACTCTTTTGATCAGGCTTGGGGGTTCGGCAAATTCACGGTGAATCGCCAAAGTGGCTTATACATCATGCCCGACACCGCAAACTCTGACCTGATTCGGTACGTATGCAGTTCAGGACTCTGTACAGGAGGCGAATTTCGATTTCCATATCGCTGGGGCCCGCCCAGAGAACCGAAGCTTGCCGAGGTGTTTGCCCACTGGACGACACTGGTTGAAGATGGGACATGGAAGGTAGATGAAAATGGTATCTGCACTGAGCACTCTTGGTTTACTGCAAATACTTCTAAGGCGAAAGTTGCCCCTGGTAAGTCAGATTGAAGACAAAATTCAATGCGACGGTGGGAGCCGCCACGATGAGCTAGTAGACGCCCTCGTACCGAGTGTTCGATATTGTGATACGCACCCTAGATGGCCTTAGCTTGTTCGTGTTTCTCTGAACTTCCTACGCGACCCCCTTTTGAATATTCATCGAGCTCTATGACCTTCAAAAATCCGAACTGCGCAACCAGAAACTCACATCGGCCCCCCCCTGACACCCGGAAAAGGTACCGAGTTCCTCGATAGGCCCGAGCTCGATCCCATCGCCCTGATGGACAGCTTCAATGAAGTCCATGACGTCTTTATTTCCGACGGATGTGGGCTGGGCGTTCTTGACGATTAATGCGCAGGTGCCCTGAACGCTGAGCACGTGCCAGTCGTTATCGCTCGTGTCTAGGATCCACATGCCATTGTTATTCGTCGCCCACTCCCCGATTTCGAGACAGTCCTTCATGTCTGCCGCACTGCAACACTCGAAGTTAGTCATCGCCATTTAGAGGGTAATCTGTGAGGGTCTATGAAGTTTCTATACAATCCCTTGTCCCGAATAGTATATCTCGTCTTCTGAAAGTTGCCAAAAGAAGAAGCAAATAGTTCCGAGAATTACTCACTGTGCGAGATCTCCCTTGTGGTGCTCCTCTGTTGAGCACTTGTCATAAGCTGTATGCCCCGAAGGGGCGGGTGCAAAGGGGACCGTGGAGAAGCCCTTGGAGGCTGTAGCCTTGGATACGGTAAGAGCCACTATGGGGATGGCAAGAAGTGTGAAAAGCTTCATGATAGGTTGGGTAGGCATTGTGGACTGTAGGTGGATTGATGGGGAGTGTATATATTTTTTATGTTACTTGAGGCAAATCGTAGTGAAAGTAGTTTCGAAAGCCCTCTTTGTAGTGAGCATAGGTGGTGATATATCGGGGATGAAAGGACTAAGCTGAAAAGAAAAACGAGGAACGGAATAGGGCTTATTTGAAGGAGGCCACGAGTGGTAGCACGGGAAGATCATGCTTTTGTAAACACGGCTCATAGTCGTACAAATGTCGGTGATCCTATCGCCCCAGAAGAAGCATGACACTTCGTTCACATGGAAACTGGACTGGACAGGATAGTAGTATCCACCACAACTCACTCTCTGGGAAACGAATGTATCGCCGGTACTACTATAGAGAAGTTTGAGTGTAGCCTATCTAGCCCTGAATCGATTATAATGTGTAACTAAATGGTTTATAGTATTGCTCAATCTTGTCTAGGGGGTAGTACATTTGACCATCCCTCCCCCCCTTACCTCTCTGATTATGGTTCCCCCGTATCTGTTGCGCGGCAAGATACACATTCATAGGCTAACAACTCTCGAGGATAACATTAAACTCCGCCTTGCAAATTTGAATGAGATGTATCACTCTTTCTCAGTGACACTACTGGCGCCGTGCCGCGTTTGTTTCTCCAGTATGGCTCTACCCCCATCTCCTTGAATCTCCTCTCCTCGTACTTCTTCGTCACAAGCCAATTGCTGACGAACATTGCTAAGATGAAGAGGAAGATTCCGACACCTGCTATCAGGGGCGCAATGATGCTGAATATAGTGAATCCGTAACTAAAATCCATGAGGCCGTATTCTCTATAAGCTCGTCCACGCCCAATCCCACTTGAAGTGAAGTCAACACGATCACGACATAACCCAATAATGATGCTAATACGGCGAAGTTATCGGCGATAAGGTCGGCGTATACGGTGTGGCCGCCGACTTTGGAGTAGCCTCGGAAGACGAAGCCTTTCAGTCGGTAGACCTTGTTTATCCGACCGAGACGGAGTTCCCCGTACCAGTATCTTGGGTTCACAAGGGCCATATCGTGGTTTTGTAACACTTCTTTAACTACGCATTTCCACCCGTCCCATGTGAGGGAACTAGGAAGCAGGCCTTTCTCCTGAGCCAGACGAAAATCGCTTGGGTATGCGATTAATGCCGTATACGAGTAGAGGAAGCCTCTCGCACACCGCGCAAGGCTGGCATCTTGTAAAAGATGTGATTTCCAAAATGCTGGATCTAAGAGCCATGATGGTAGGGGTTTCAGAAATATGCGGTGATTCGACCATAGTAAATGAAGTTCTGGAGTTTCCGTGATGGTGATTTCTCTGGATATGACGACTTGGTAATGAAGGGGGCGTGGTGGCATTGGGCGGCCACACATCCATAGCCAATCCTGGACCGAGTTTATCCTGTCGACGAGGAGTTCGGAACCTAGGAAATTTGCGTCTGCCTGTGGCGTAATGATATGATCACGTTTTGTACGGTGCGATGCTGGGAGATGAGAGGCGAAATCCTGCTGCTCGGCGGGTTCCCCGAGCACCTGGGTGGAAAACGGGACACGAAGCTCGTCCATCGAAAGAGTCTTGAATCTGCTGGACGTA
The DNA here is from genome assembly GCA_003426235.1 of Xylaria polymorpha. Classification (NCBI taxonomy): domain Eukaryota; kingdom Fungi; phylum Ascomycota; class Sordariomycetes; order Xylariales; family Xylariaceae; genus Xylaria; species Xylaria polymorpha. The sequence continues at coordinate 46,852 of NQIM01000076.1, forward strand.
GTATATTTCGGTGAGTAGGGAACTCCCGGTCGAGACTCGAAGTTTACGGGAGGCAATAAACCTCTAATATCGGAGTTTGTATGAGACTATGTTTATGTCTGCCCACCGGGTGGCATGTAGGTACCGATGCCACATGCGTACTGCATGGTACACTATAAGTAGTAACATCGTCACCCTTTTTTAGGGCTGAGATGAGACTAGTTCGCACCCCAGACCATGCCTTTCCGTATTTGGTCGTCTCGGCGCTGCTTTTGTGTATATCAATAGACCGCTAATTTCTTGGATACCCTATTTTTGGCGCATTATGTAATAAACCCAAATCATCGTGGACCGTTGACACTCTAGGACTTTCTAGGGCATGTGCCTATACAGTATGTATGGGCGACCGAGAGTGGCGATAGCACATCATTGTTTCCTATGATTTATATTATGAGTACGTGTACCTCCGCGAACTGGAAAAGACAAATTGTACTGTTGAAATGCCATCTTTGAGTAATCGGTATCCTCCTAACATATACCAAGTAGTTATATGTTAGAAGAAAATTTCATGCGATACTTGAAATCATCTTCAAGTCTTTACTGTAGCAATCCAGACTTCGTCCCCTTGATGAAGGATTAGACCTAAGGGATTAGCTAACGCGTTCCGGAATACATATCCAGGAAATTGGTCCACTTCTCTGCAACGCTGATCTTACTATGTACTAGCGAAATTAGGAGCGAATCACCAATCCTTCGTCTAATTATCTAGCAGGGGTTTACATCTCCCGAGGATACTACTACGCTAGACAGCGCACTTGTAGTGTATACCTGCTGCTACCTGGCTGACGCGAGCTACACGGGGAAGCACGGTCAGTTGCATGGATTCTTTTGCAGAGAAAGGCAAAATTTGGGGGCGGTAATCTACTATATACCTAGCATCGTTATGCCTAGGAAATGTATATTATACTATATCTGCTATGACCAATGTACAATATAGGTGGGCAAGGCTGGTAGGACGACTTTTGACTACCTGCATTCTTTTGTCATGACCAGGTACATAACTTATGATGTCCTCCACGACAAGCGCAGTGCTTCTTGTCTCTTGAGACCTGAACCTTTTGACTTCTTTGGAGGTGCAGCTTCATCATGTCTCTCCAGCGCTCCGCGACGCGGAAAGCCGGTTCCGGCCCTGTGAGGGAGAAAAAGGACTATAGTATTGCTGAACAGGCCATGAAGCAACTGTATCCTCTCGACAATCAGAATGCTGCCTCAGAGATAGAGTAGGCTCCCCGACTCATAAAAACTGATTTCTCTATTGATCTAACAAAATGTTCTTAGTATTGTGCTCGTGCCTGGCTTGGGTGCTAACCCGGAGGAGAGCTGGAAATCCGAAACCACAAAGTTCAACTGGACGACTGAAGCGCTCATCAAAGATTTCCCCAAATCGCGAGTACTTCTGTACAAATACCAGTCAGCATGGACGGGCGCTTTGAAAGTCAAGCAATTTATGGCTAATATTGCCATGGCGATGCTCATAAGTCTTCAGAGCGTGCGGGAAGTAAGCGATGTTCTTGTTCAAGGCGCTGTGACGTATTCTTGCTGATAATTTAATTTTAGAAATGCCAACGGCGGCCTATCATCTTCATCGGTCACAGCAGTGAGTAATTATTCCTGTCATTTTTCTGCCGGAGTTACTTCAAGGGGATAAGTTACCCTAATATAACCATTGCTGACCTAGATTGTTGCAGTGGGTGGTCTCGTAATAGCCAAGGCAATCACCATTGCTGATCAGCGACGAGATAAATTCCCGATCATGTTTGAGGCTATCGCAGCAGCGACATTCTTCGGGACACCGTTCGGCGGCGCTCCTGCAGCTTCAGCGGCGGCAATGTATGCCCATGTAGCCGAGAAGATCGGCCTAGCAACATCTTCTAAGCTACTTGACTTGATGAAAGAGGGAGACGAGGGCCTGCGTGAGTTGAAACACGAATTCATGCGCCTCGTAAGCAAGTTGACCCCGAAAATTGAACTTTTCTGCTTCTACGAGGAAAAACCTACGGATTTTTCGAAGATGGCCGGCTTACCTTCTCTTTTTGGCCTGACAAAGGCTGCCATTCCGAAACAATACGCCGATTTTGTTAGCCGGGACTCAGCGACGTTACCCGGTGTGGACGAACTGGGACTTGCCTGCAACCACAGAGACCTGGTCAAGTTCGACGGACATAAAGATGCAAGGTGGAGTCAGTTCGTTCGTGATCCTTTGAGAAAGATTATCCACGGGGCCCAGCTCTCCGTCAAGAATCGCCTTAATTCGGTGAGAGATATCGACCGAGACATGATTAGTAAAATCATGGAAGCGCTCGAGGGTGCTCAGATTCAGAGGAAGCGGAATACACTTCGACAGACCTTTGCGCCATCATCATGGATAACAATGGAAGCAGAGTATACACAATGGTTAGCCGAAGCCCAGAAAGATGCAGAGACAGAACAATCTCGAAATAGGGACTGTTTGTGGATTCGTGGCCCTGAAGGCAGAGGCAAGACGAGTGCATCTATGGCTGCCGTCGAAGAAATCGAAACCCACATTATCAACAACGAAGAGAACAATAGTCAAGATCCTGTTCTGCTTGCCTACTTCTTCTGCGACACGACCCCAGACTACAATACCGCCGAAGACGTTCTTAAAAGCTTCATTAAACAGCTAATCAACCAACAAGTGACGTTGGCTCCTTACGCCAAGCAATACGTAAAGAAGACTGCGAACGAAGCGAACAAATCACAAGCTAGGTTGGCTGTTGAAAATTTATGGCAAACTCTCCAGGAAATCCTACTAGGTACGTATCAGCTTGCATTCGAACGTTGATTTACGTGTAGCTTACCTATAATTTACGGTAGATGAGTTCATCGGGAGAAAGGTCATATTTGTTTTGAACAACGTCCACTGTCTACCAGAAGATTCGGACTCGACGATCAAATTGATGAAATACCTTAATGCCGAATTTCAAGGTCTGAGCAATGACGATACGAAACGTGTCCCCACGAGATGGTTCATAACGAGCAGAGAGGCGCATAATGTAGAACAAGCACTAAAGACTGATGGCGTTCGACTCGTTGACCTCGAGGACGAGAAGTATGGCGACCAAGTGCAAAATGCCCTGCGGAAACATGCCAAACAGAAAGTTTCTACTCTTGAGCGAGAGAAGAACTACAACAAGGCGTTGGCATACTTTGCCAGTAGCTTGATAGGGAGGCGAGCACAGAATACGCAATGGATCGACATCACGTGTGTTCAACTCGAGGAACTGCCACAAACTCAAAGCGACTTGCCAGTACGCCGGGCTCTGGAAACCATGCCTCAAGATCTGAAGAGCCTGCTGAACAAATCTTGGCTACAAGTCTTTAGATCGAACGAGCAAGAAGCCGAGAAGATCAAGGAGATGCTTCGCGCCCTGGTCCTCACATATGAAGATCCAAGTGCAGATGAGCTGGGTGTTCTCGCTGGGCTATGCTCGACCGATGAAGAGAAGACCGAGCTTCAAGGATTGATAGAGAGATGTAAGCCGCTCTTGTCAATGAAGGATGACAAAGTCGGCTTTATGAACAGCGTAGTCAAGGGCCATTTGCTCGAAAATGCCAAGGATTTGTTAGGGCTTTCAGAAGAAGAGATTAAATGGCAACACGGGGTCCTTGCTCTCCGTGCCTTTTCCCACTTAAAAGAGTGTTACGGTAAACTGCCACCTGAGCCGCCTGCGGAGCCCGAGGAGGCCAACAGAACGGCAGAACAAACAGCCGATCAGGATGTAGAAGGGAATGGTGAGAGGCATGATCAAAACAACAATGGCGATGCAAACAAGACGGCGGAGGCTAGCGAAAACGACGGTGAGGCGGAAGGAGAGGAAGACGAAGAAGATGAGAATGATGAGGACGACGAAGACGATGAGGACGACGACGAAGAAGAAGATGACGAAGATGAAGAAGATGAAGATTCAGTCATCGACTTCATCGCTTTACCTTACATGATCAAATATTGGTTAAGGCATGCCTCTAAAGCAACACGAGAAATTGCCGAGGACTTGAGCTTAGAGGTGGATTTTTGGAAAGCTGATTCATTTATCCGCCGCAAGTGGCTCGAGGAATAGTTAGTCCCCTGGAGTCATTATTTCCCCCTTTTGGCAGGTTTCGGGACTCATTGCTCCTGCATGCTCCCGAAACATGAGCTGAAATATTGCTCTTTTTAGTAATTACTAACTCTAGCGTGTAAACAGCTGCCATTTGGTGCCGACTTTTGAGGATTTCGACGAGACAACGCTTACAGGCTTACACGTCGCCGCCTCGCTGGGTTTTAGACAGCTCGTTGCAGCGCTTATACGCAACAGCGATCCCGAAAAGTCCGAGATAAAAGTTCGCGACTCATTAGTGAATACCCCTCTACACTTCGCAGCCGTCTTTGGACGGCCCAAGATTGTTGAAGAACTCCTTAATAGAGGTGCTCCAATTGATGACGCAATCGAGATTTCGGAACAAACGCCGTTACATATGGCAGCCCTTGGTGGCCATGTGGAGGTTATGAAAAAGCTGGTTTTGAGAGGAGCGAACCCTAATGCTACCGCCAATGAGATCGGCCCTGTTGTCAACGCGGCGATCTGTTCAGGAAACAGAGCTGCAGTCGAGTTGCTCGTCGAACATGGCGTTTCGTTGACTGTAGATCGCGAAGACGTTCACTCCCCACTTGCTCTAGCAGCACTGCTAGCAGACGTCTCCATGTTCGAATATCTAATTGAGAAATATGCGGATAAATTGCCTGCCGTGGAGTACTCAAAGGCGTTGGTATCGGCCGCAGAGGCAGGGAAAATAGATGTTTTCAATAAGCTTCTAGAATTCGAGCACGATGGGTCGTTCTTCCAATCTGCGCTCAATTCCGCCGTCGAGGAATGGAACTGGGACATTGTGACAATACTCCTCCAAAGACGCGCTGGCCTGGATTGCAATGGGCTGTTCCTCGAAGTTGCGACATGTTCTGAACCACAGGATAAGATGCTCGAGATTTGCTGGGAGTACGCAAATGGGTCGATAACTACCCAAACACTGAGTGATTCACTCTATCAAGCTACTGATAGAGAAAAGGACTCAACCGTGGAGCTGCTTTTGAAAAAGTTTCAAGCGGATCCAAATGCAACGGGTGAAGAGTAAGCTATTCCTCTGAACTTATTGCACAACATTGAATTGAGCTAACTTTTGAAGATATGGAAATGCACTGACAGCAGCGGCTTATGACGGCACATTACACATCGTAGAGATGCTCTTGGACGCCGGCGCTAATGTTAATGCGCCAGAGGGTTATGCCATCCAAGCCGCCGCGGCACAGGGTCATTATGAAGTTGTGGAGGAGCTTCTTAAGCGAGGCGCTGACGTGAATGCCCTCACAACAAACGAGAACTTTGCCGAAGGAACCGCGTTGCAGGGTGCTACTGAGCATGCCACACTGAGATTGTCCGACTTCTGCTTGAATCTGGGGCAGATCCCAACCATGGTTCTGGAGAGTGCTCGCCGCCAATCATTGCCGCCGCGAGGGGAGCCGAGGTTGAGATTCTTGACTTAATCATTAAGGCAAAACCTAAGATAGATGTCTTTGGAGGCCCTGATATGTCAACACCACTGATCAATGCTGCTGCTTATATGCCCGTATCTTCGGTCGAACAACTCCTCGCCGCGGGTGCCGATATCAATCTAGCTGACAACGATGGTGACACCGCACTCATCATTGCGTCGGCTAGAGGTGATGATGATGCTGTCAAGTGTCTGCTCGCAAATGGTGCTGACATTATGCAGTCAAGCCCGCAGAATGGGAATTCACTCGAGGCAGCGTTAAATGGAGAGAATATGGACTGTTTAAAGTTGTTAGTCGAACACGTCTCCGTAATATTCAAAGCTCTTAAGACATCGATGGATTCGGGCAACCCGGTTGTAACCAGTATCATCCGTTCTGCCACGAGTAACAACCAGGGTCTCAACTACGATGACGATACCCAGGCAAGCACGCAACAATCAAATCACACCGAAACAAACGGGAACATGAATACCTCTGAAACAAGATCACTCGGTCGACAGGACAACGTGAACAACGTCAGTGAAGTCGCTAAAGATAGGGATATCAACGGTTCGACTGGCGCTACTAGTAGTCTAGATACTGAGAGTGATGCACGAACTGGGGCGAATTCTATGGCCGACGTCGCATCTTCAGGAATGTCTGTACTCAACACCCAAGACGAGAGCCACACCATAGATGTCTCGAGAGCGGGGGATCATGATGAAAATCCGGAAGAGAATGCCCATGACAATGATCAGTATGGCTCCGAAGGGCCCGCTGACGACGACGACCAGACCGACGATCCAACTGGAGACGTCGATGATTTCGAGAGTGAGGCGCCTACCGAAGTCCCTACTGACGACGACGATTACAGATGTTGCATCTTCAATAAACGAAGATAGGAGCGAGGCGGATGAGATCTCCCTGGCCGAAGCTGGCCCTGACATTCCGGACGCTGTCGCTCAACTATCGGAAGAGCTTCGATCTGCGTTGGGTAATCAGGTACTGCTGTTCAGCCAATATCACGGAACAGATGAAAATAGCACTCCCATGAACGGGCGTGAAGCCACGAATCCGTCAAGGGAGGTGCAGGAGCCAGCCGCAGAAGGGCTTTCGAAATGGGAGTCCCCGGGACAACCAAGCGAGTCGTTACCAGCACCAGCCGAGCTTCCTACCCAACCCTTCGTTCGGAGAAAGCCTGCACCGGCAGCTCCATACGAGCACATCTCACGTCAGAACGAGACGCCTTCTCCGAAGACGCTGGATACTAGATATCAGGCACCAGCCACGAGCGTCGAGCATGATGCTCGCACACCTACTGCGGCGTACCATTCGGGCCAGCAAGAAACGCAGTACCAGCAACTGCAAGATGTTCAAGCGCCTATGTCATCCTCAAACAGTCACGCACAACAGGCACCGCCACCATCATCGTCGGCACCATACCCGGGCATGTACGGACAGTCGTATCACCCCAGTCAACCCGCGCAAGCAGCGATGACAAGCTATCCCCAACAACAAAAAGTACAGTACCAGGCGTACGACGGCTCAGGGTATGGAGCGCCTGAGACGCAGTATGCTAGCCAGCAACAACAGACCTACACTGCGTATCGCCCAACTGTCTATCAGCAGCATCAGCAACATGCGTATGCGCCCGAGCAGATGCAGGCGTACCAGCAACAGGCTTACGACGAGAAATACCAAAGCTACTACGCTAGCCTGCAGGCTGCACAGCAGCAACAACTACAGCAAGAGCAGCAGCGGCAGCAGCAAGGACAGCAGCAAGGGCAGCAGCAACCAAACGAACCTGATATGTGGGACGGCGAGCGACCAACATTGAAAACACAGCGATCGTCGTTCTTCACCGGCGGGGTGAAGAACACGTTTGGCAGGGCCAAGATTGTTGGGAATGGACTTTTAAACCGGAAAAATACGCCTTAAGTACCTAGGTAGGGGGGGAGAATAGTGGAAATGTGTATGAGCGAAAATCTATATATCAAAGAGCATTTTGTTTTTGTAGGATACTGTAATGTGGACGGAAATCTTGCTAACTTGGGTACTTCGAGCTCAAGGTGAATAGGTAGGTACCTACTAGGTAGTCTTCGAATGAGAGAATGTGATTCGCAAGTTACGAGGGCTCTCAGTGTACCGGTGCACTTCGCTTAATATAGGTTATTATGGGTGATGTATCAAAATAACACAACTCTGGTTTTTATTCATTATAGGTACATAGTAGAAAGCGTCACTGAGGAAAGGGGGTTGCATGTTGAGTTCAGAAGTGAGGTTTTATCTGTGCAGTAAACAAGCTTCTGGACTTCGTACAGCACCTACAGTACCTACTCTGTATACAGTTATGATTCAAGTGGGACTTTACTCTTATCTTATCTTAGTATATTTGGGGAAATGTTAGCTCTATAATTGGTCAATATAAGCGGGGACCCTGTTGAATTGTCGATTTTCTTTCTTATCGGGCGCTCCAAAGAATACCTACCTAGTGTTGATTTGCATGTTATCGGAGCTTGGAGCAGAAAAAGTTCCAGTTGATCTTGCGACCACTTCCTACTCGATTCGCTCCAATTGTCATAACGCACAAACACGACAATGGGCAGAAGCAACTTGAAGACTGCTTTGAAAGCAGAGAAGGGAATTGATCTCAAGAAGCTAAAAGAGAAGAGGCGGCTTCAAGAGCGAGCGAAAGCCAAGGTCAAGCGAACTGGTTCTCGTGGTGGGGCAAAAAAGATCCCCGACGACGACGGCGATTCAGATGGTAATGACGAAGACGAAGACGAGGAAGAGGATGATGAGGATGCCGAAGGCGGTGCCCTTGTAGTGGGGGAGGAGGCCGAAGATAGCGACGAGGACGCTAGCGACGACGAGGAAGACGAACCCGCCATCGACCTAGCCGCGCTGGACGAGAGCAGCGACGACTCTTCCGTCGACTTCGAGGAGAAGATAGAACGGCCGAAGAAACCCAAACAGACCAAGACCAACGGCACAGCTCCCACACCCAAGGCCGGCAAGAAGACTGCCGAGGCAGCGGACGAGGAAGACGACGAGGACGACGACGATGAGGACGACGAGGCGGACGAAGAGATCGACTGGGCAGACATACCTCCCGAAGAGAGAGAAGACCTCGTCCCGCGCACGCGCATTAACATCAATAACACGACCGGGCTTCTGAACACACTGAAGCGTTTCGCCATAACGACCGACGGCGCAACCTTCGCCTCGCACCAGAGCCTGGCGAGCCAGGAGCCCACGGCGGACGTCATCGGCGAGGACCTGATGGACGACATCAAGCGGGAGCTGGCCTTCTACGCGCAGGCCCTGGACGCCGCCAAGCGGGGGCGCACCCTGCTCAAGGCCGAGGGCGTGCCCTTCTCGCGCCCCACCGACTACTTCGCCGAGATGGTCAAGGACGACGGGCACATGGAGAAGGTCAAGGCGAAGCTGGTCGAAGAGGCCTCCGCGAAGAAGGCCTCCGCCGAGGCCCGCAAGCTGCGCGAGCTGAAGAAGTTCGGCAAGCAGGTCCAGGTCGCCAAGCTGCAGGAGCGGCAGAAGGAGAAGCGGGACACGCTCGAGAAGATCAAGACCCTTAAGCGGAGTACGTATTTTGTTTTGCATGCATTTTTACCCATCCAACTCCCGCCGTTTCTACCCTGTTCATCCCCCCCTCGCCTCTCTTTCATCAATGTAGTATCCTTCGTCGAACACCCTCGCTAACGTTGCTTGCCTCCCTCAACAGAACGATCAGAAGCAGGCGGCGGTGACCTTGGCACACGTGAGGCGGACCTCTTCGACGTAGGCGTCGACAACGAGCTAGACAAGCACAACAAGGGTTCATCGCAGCGCCGCGGTGAGCGGGCCGCCGGTGGACCCGGCGCCAAGCGGCAGAAGAAGAACGATAAGTTTGGCTTCGGCGGCAAGAAGAAGTACTCCAAGTCGGGCGACGCCACGAGCTCGGGCGATCTCAGCGGGTTTAGCGCGAAGCGCATGAAGGGTGGTGCCAAGGGCAAGACGCCCAAGACGGCGCGCCTAGGCAAGAGTAGGCGGAAGGCTGGCGCGGGGAAACGGTGAGGAGCATAATTCAGCGACTTTGTGAATGGGAAATAGTAAATAGAGATAATGGACGGCGTTCAAAACAAACTTGGACTCGGGGTTTCTGCTGCTTCATCACCTTAGGGAGTATCAGGATGTGAGTGAGACTTATGGCACGTGGTACCTAATTTCGTAGTTGAGACTCGTTTCAGTCACTTTGGGAGAGATGTCTGTACACAATATGCGGTTCCAATTGAACAGTCACTACAAGGTACCCAAGTTTCACACACTCACGGAGACATTCATGTACAGCCACGACGGTATTCTAAGTAGACAAGCTTGTAGTGCGCTTATAATGTATTATTAGTTGTAAACCTAAAAAACCAACTGAGGCCGACACTACGAGCTTCACTTCCGCTTGGCTATTCTCTTCAGCGCTCTCGTTTCCTTTTTCATTCTATAGAAAGTATAAGTCAGTCATTGTCATTTAAGTAAGTTTCAGTACTTGGGGGGCGTGTAGGGGTAAACGAAGTTAAAGCTCTCAGGTAAAAAGTTTCGTTTTAGGTAAGACGAGGGGTAAAAAAGGAGTCGGGAAATCTCACCTAGCGTCCACAATCTTGTACCGACCTTTCACGCCCTAGAAATAAATAGTTAGCAACCAGAGGGTAAACGAACCCAAGAATTTTCTCGATATTAAGCAGGAATATGAATAGGAATAGGAAAATCTTAAACAAGCATTTCTTAACCCCAAGACACACCAAAAGAGCGGAATTGAAAGATGCCAAAATGCTTACCTTGGGTCGACCCTGGATACCGCGATTTACACCCTTAGCGACTACCACCTTTACCGAGCGCTTGGGTGCCTTTTTCCTAGCCTTGCCCAGCAGTTTCGCTATGCTTTCCGCCTTCTCCTTCTCGGTCATACCCTCTTCATTAGCCAAAAGATCCGATTTCTTCTTCAGCTTTTCGAGTCTCTGAGCAGCCTTGAATTTCTTTCTCGCTTGCGCCTCTCTCACCTAAGGAAAAACTTTAGCTTCAACCCATGGATACGTCCCGTTACGGGGCAAGTGATCTTACTTTCTTGATAGGTCTCGCGTTCAGAGCCCTCATTTTTTCCTTGATTGCTTGTGCTGCCTCTTTGGAAATTGGTTTCTGTTTCCTGTCATGTTTACCCTCATCTTCGAGGAACCAATCAGGCAAGCCATCACGATCTCGGAAAGCAAGCTTGTCGAAGTTCTCGTCAACCAGATCATGTGTGGTTTTCTGTCCGGTCGCGAGCTGGTGCGCCAACTGCATGGCTTCAGCTGTAACTATGTCGATATCTGTTCCGGTTAGTATTCGGAATCTCCTGCAGACAGACTATAAACTCACTAGGTCTACCATCTGACCGACGGTTGGCATCTTCCCAGTTGTCGGCCTCCTTACTCTGGCCCTCCGCTTCCTTCGTGTCATCAGCAGGCCATGATGCATTCTCTTCTGCATTTTGTTTCAAACCCTTCTTTGAGCCCTTTTCGGATGCCTTGGTTTTAACCTCCGATTTGCGTGTTACTGGTGTATCCTCCACGTCTATGTCCCCCCCTAGCATAGACTCTGAGTCGGATTGTTCAAGACCTGGAATATCCTTAAAAATATCTTGGTTGAAAAACTTAGTAGCCCGTTTTGAAAGACCTGAATCCGTTGCCGTATTGTCAAGATCCGTAAGTAACCGCCGGGGTGCTTCCTCATCCTCGTCATCAGAATCACCACTTTCTTCCACTATATTGTCGTCGCTGGATTCATTTTCATCGGCGGATATACCTTCCCACTCCCCATCCTCCTCTTGCTTCCGCCGTTTCAATCTAGCCTCATAATTTGCTCGCCTTTCTTGGTATGCATCCCAGTGTTGGTCGAGCTCTCGCTCGAGGGCATCGTTCAGATCGTCAGATTCATCATCTGTTTCACCCGAAGATCCGATGCCACTATCTTGCTCTTTCGTTTGCCGCTCACTCACGACCACCATTCGACCCTTGGCAACTTTGCTGGCAACGTTATCCTTTTCGAGGGATTTGAGTTGAAACATGCCTTCGTGTCCCGCGGCACCTTCGATGCCAATGTCCATAGGTGCTGTCATATGCATCTGGAGTCTTCGAATTTCTTTCGTTTTTCTCTCGTTTTCTTTTCTTTTCTCTCTTTTCCGCTTAGCAGAGTCTTTGTCTTTCATGGCTTGTAACTCTTCTTGTATCTTCAACTCTTCATCCATTGATTCCACTTGAACCTCTTCTTCTACTTCTTCGTTAGGCTTTGAGGACTTTTTGGTAGGGAGCCCGAAAGCTTCACGAGCCAGAATTCTCCATTTCAGAAGTTTCTTGAACTCCGATCTACCTAAAACCTTCAAATCTGAACAATGCTGTCTAATTTCAGGCGTAGTAGCGGGCATTTTATTGAGAGCAGAGAGTGATAGTGATGGTTCGAGAGTCTCCAGCACAAGGCGGTTGGTATTTGCCAATATCGAAATAGGATCAGTGCTCTCCACGAACTCGTGAGCCAAAACCTCCTTATACAAAGTATAGTCGCCATCCTCGTAACCTCCTCGCTTGCGCTTTTTCTGTTCAGGTTTGTACACGCGAGCTTCGTCTGTATTAACGGTTTCTTTCAGATCGGCAAATGCTGTACGTGGATCAAGAAAGCGAGGATCGATGTATTTAGGCGCTTTAAACCCCCGGCAAACGCAGAAGATTTCAGCACTGACATTTCGAGACGATGGTGGCTTGGTAGCATCTACTTTGTCGAAGAGTTGTCCGAAAATCCATAGGAGCTGATTATACTGCGCCGAGCGGAAAACCTTGGTACAAAAAGTACCTCCCTCGACCAAAAAATCACAAGCCAGTTTTAGCGACTGAAGTGTCAATTCAGCCTGATTAAAAGAATCCTGAATCCAGGCTGTTCCGACGTTCGGAGCTCCATCTGTATTTTCATCTTTAGTCGCAATATTAACTAGTGTAGTGGGTGCAGTGTATTACCGTGCAAAACAACATCGGCTTTCCAGGTTTTCAGGTGCCTGCGAATTTCAGCCCGGCATTTTTCCGTAGTGATATCAGATTGAAACGTAATAACACCAGGGATTGGTTTGATGGGAGACAAGTCGACACCGACAATGAGGCTACCTCGGGGCATAGCCTCCACGGCTACCTGACACCATGATCCAGGAGCAGCGCAGAGATCGATTGCAACCTTGCTGTCCTGAAGAAAGCCAAATTTHTTATTTTTGTTAAGCTGGAGCAACTTGAACGCTGCTCGAGCACGCTACGGATTGCCCCATCATTAGCAGATTGTTACCCGTAGTATGCTACTTCACCTGGAGGTGTTACCTACATAACCCTTTTCTTTCGCAAGCCGATAGTACTTGTCAAGTCGACCTTTGCCTGTTTTCTTTTGAAAACCCATGTTGAGAAGTGAACTGAAGATAAAATCTCAACCGCAATGATGCGACCTGAGGCTGGCCAGCCCGTTCGAAATAATCGACCCTCTATAGAGGGGGGAGCCAGAAACGAAGGCCCCGGACTGGTATTGTGTGGAATACACAACTTCAAACGAACGAATGTCGTAGAGGGGATGTGGTGCGATAGGCTTGTGATCGCAAGTTGAACGAAGTATGAGGTTAAAATTTCCCAGGTTTCTGCTATCGATTAGCAGGATCCCTGTTACAGATAAGACGATCCCGGTTCTTGACGGTCCGATACGGCACATTACAGCTGGAGTGGATGCACTAGACGGGTCCACAAAGCTAGCGCCTACTGTAAACGCCCCACGTTGGCGAGGGAACCGCTAGAGCATTCTAAGATTAGTGCTAGAGTACCCCTGGCGAACTGTAAAACGTCATAGCTCTAAGATTGCAGCAGCTCATTGGCCCGCCAAGCATCGTCGTGTAAAGTGGTTCGCGTCTTTTCGCGGCGTGTTCAGTGCCACGCTATTTTCACACTCCTAGCGACCCGCCCCAGACCTTCTGCTCTTCCCCGCCACTCTCGGTATGTAATAAATTGGAACTTTTAATTGTGTACCTGTTTACTTCCCTGTTGGATCATCATTCATGGTATCATCGAACTTATTATTGAATATTGAAGTGGTTGCTCCGTCACATGCAGCACGTGGTGGTAGACATCGGCACAGCTCTGGATATCTGATCAGAGAAGGCCAGGAAACGGCGGCAGTATGAATTCACCAGTGCATAACGAAAACTCAAGGCTTCTTTCACCGCCCAGGCAGAGAAGCGGAAAGGAGCGAAAAGACCCGTCAATTACACCTAGGAAGTTCAAGCGCTTCTTCACGCCTCGATCAAGAGTCCCTTCCCAACTCAGTCCAGCACGCAAGGCACTCCGGGACCTCGCATCGCCAGCCGTTAATCGACGATATCAGACTCCGGCTCCGTCCAGCCCACTCGGGCCTATTTTTGAAGAAGAGCTCTATGGTGAGGATCTGGAGCTTCAGTCCTACAGCATACCCAAGCGGCGGAAAATACAGCACACCCCCGAATCATCGCCAATTCGACTTTCGTCGCTTGGAACATCATATGGCCTAGAACCCGGTCTTCTGAGCCCCATACGATCCCTTTGCTCCAGCCAGGAAGTCTGCGAATCGGACGACGAATACAGCGATAATGACTTGCCAGCACCATCGCATCCACCGAAGCGGCTGCTTTCCCTGCCTAGTCGTGGTTTAGCTGGCCAGCTTGCACAGAGGGAACTTGGCGGTCTCCCGCGAGCTGGACATGCCTACATGTCATATCCGGCTGCGGACTGGAGAATTGATACCGCCGACTTCTACAGTCGACCAGACAATGTTCATACTTGCACTAGTCACGAAGGACCTGGTCAATGCATTCCCTTCTGTGCAGCTACATGTCACCGGAGTGGCATTACTGCAATTGGAGACGAAGAAGGCCGCATACGGCTTCTCGATTCCGCAAGCAATTCATCTGAGCCATTCAGCAATATTCACTTGACATTTACGGCGCACACCAACGCCATTATTGATCTCAACTTCTCTGACAACGATTATCTGCTCGCTACCGCATCCGGGGATCAGACCGGCCAGGTCATTGATATGATGACACAGTCACCTGTCGCTTACCTCGGGCAACACACAGCTTCACTAAAACAAATCCGCTTCCAACCGGGTCAATCGAACAGCAGCGTTTTGGCTACGTCCTCACGTGATGGTAGTGTCCAGATTTGGGATCTACGGTGTAGTCGTCCAGTACAGGACTTTCACACCTCAGAAAACCGGAACACAACCCTCTCCTATCGCCTACCTCCGCCGAAACGCGGCTGTGCGATCAATAGTTTCTATCATGCACATGCCCGTACATCACGCCAAGCTCGGCAGTCAGCTTCGATAGGCCCGGGCGATACTCCGTCTCGTCGCGAGATACCCAGCCGCTCGAACGATGTATCCGTAACCACATTACAATTCCTGCCCGCGGGGCAAGAGCACCTCTTACTAACAGCATGTGAAGCGGATGCGTCCATCAAGCTATGGGACATCCGGTCTATCCACTCGTCACGGAATAAAGTTCCTTCGCCCTTATCAGCAACAGCATCCCCAAAGTCCCACGGCCAGTGGCGACCCTTTGGCATCTCTTCCCTCGCTCTTGGTACAGATGCTTCCAGGCTGTATGCACTGTGCAAAGACAGTACTGTCTACGCATACTCGATAGCACACCTCATCTTAGGTCACGCACCAGAACTTTCTTGTCGGAACGGAGAGCCGCCTAGGCGAAGACACAATGCCGTTACACAACAGGGCCTCGGCCCATTATACGGGTTCAGGCATCCGTCATTTCACGCAACGAGCTTCTATATCAAATGTGCAATCCGGCCCGCGCAAGACGGCAGGAGTGAGCTCCTCGCCGTCGGAAGCAACGACAGTTGTGCGGTACTATTTCCAACACAGGAGCGATATTTCCAGGATGAGCTCTCGGGTATGATGAACAACATAAGTCTTGATAGCTCGACGATCGCTGCGACTGCAGGCTCCTTGCCGCCAACGAGTGCTAAAAGATCGGTGGACGGAGTCCGACGGCCACTTTTCCGCACAAACAGCTCGACAAATCTATCCGCACGGCTAAAGGATAACATCCCCATTGTTCGCATGGGGACCCCGCTTGTACGCGGACACGAGCGTGAAGTCGGCTCCGTCGCATGGACAAATGAGGGCAAACTTGTCACCGTGGGCGATGATTACTTGATAAGATGCTGGGGCGAGGACCGCGTGCAAGCCGCAGACCTGCGTACGGGTGGCGAGACGGGTGGCAGACGCTGGGGTAGCGGATGGGCAGAGACCGGTGATGATTGGGACGTCCCCGATGATGATGAGGATTAAGGCCTTGACCGAACGTTAAAGAGTCCAAAAACGCCCTCGGGGACGGTAAATGGACAGGCAAATATGCCGGGGTTGAAGTAACTGTCCTTTCAAATGTTGGTTTTCAAGAAAACATTGAGTGCATAGCGGTGCGAGCGGGTTTGGTTCGGTTTGGTTTGGTATGTGCGTCTATTTTTTTGTTGGTTTATTTGCTTGAGTCTTGTGTCAATATCGTCGCCTGCTAGGACTCGGGGCTCTTCTGGTGGGTTGGGACCATAAACACCTATAGAGAAAGGGGGCCAGAACAAGGCGTAATGGATAGAGGGCGAGCGTGGATAAGCATACGTAGTTGCATTATACCCCAATTCATGACTTGGTTGATATTGTTCTACATGACGTACTGAAACTCATGACGTGAAATGGGCTAGCTGCCTGGAAAGTCGTTTTGTCCTGCACAACGTAATACCTCATGTTAAACGTCACCTTTTCATAAGAGAATCTAGGTTACGAGACACTTTCAACATTCAAGGTTTCAGGGTCTAGTTAACGATAACGCTCACCCCCTACCCTCTTTGCTCATGATTGCGGATGTCCGTTAGTCGAGCCTTTCTGTCTCCTATCGGTCTGCAAACGCACCTACGATATTACGTCTACGCAGGAGGCGCCATGCGGGTAGGTACCTAACGGCTACCAACATTGTTTAATGAATCATTTCCCATGCCACAGAAATTACGTAGCCTGATGCTTGCGTCGAACGTAGTTCCTTCGCCCTATCATATCTTCAGAGGTTGGACCCTAAGTCCACATTCTCACATCTCGCCATGTTGGTATGAGTTCCATTCATTCACTGAATGCAGATGGGTTCGGAGGTTTGGGGATATAGTACATTCTGTAAAGCAACTTTAGTGACTACACTACTGACCGGTAGTTTTCTTGCTTTGCCCCTGTCTTTCTCGTTCTGCCAGGGTAAGTGGTATGCACAAGATTAATAACGTGATTGAATACGACGTTAGTCGCCGGTCCTTTCGGCAGCAGGCCTGAGAGCATATACTCGTTGGATACGGAGGTCTCTCGATAGGCTGTGATATCTTCATGGAGTACTAGCTACTCTACGCCTCATAGTGGCTTAAGTTCAAATATGCATCGAGAATTTCATCCGTCTCTGTTCATCAACTATTCGAAACTTCCAGCTTACCGCTGCAAATATCACTGAGCTGCGAAGTGGCCAGAAGTAATAAAGTCAAAGGCCGTTTCCACTACAAGATTAAAGGCGTTTTATTCTGTTTAAATGCACAGGACTAGCTGGCGAAGTAATAGATAGATAGATAGCACCGAAGCCGGCGAAAGGAGGGGGCATCGAGGCGAGTGGATGGAAAGGACATAGGGTACCTACTCATCCCGCCATTTCGTGTTTGTACAGCCCGAAGTTAGGTGAGAGCATCGACCGCCATACACACAAAAACGCCTATTTTCTCTCTCCATGGGACAATGTAAGTCGGTCGCCTAGGATTGGTGTCCAGATGGGTATCATCAATCATGAACCGCACAAAGGGGACGCCGTCGTAGTTAAGAGAGGCGTTCACCGAAAAGAGGCGGGCCGCTGAAAATCCTTGTCTCCCGAACCGATCAAAATATGATTACTTAGTCCCTTTAGGCACTAAGATTACTACTAGTTGTATGTATAAGCCAAGCGCTATGCACGATCGCTATCTATGTCTGGCCTTGAAACTCCGTTTATGCAAGATGTTTTGGAGGGGGCGGTAGTTCTCGGGGAGATCATTGAGGTTATTGTATTAAACAGGTGGAGAGCGTATCCCGATTGGTTTATGGTGGTCTACCCCGCGTTTTGAAGAGAAGACAGTAATAGTTGCCTTCTCTCTGTAGAATCGAGCCCGACGACATGGGCCGGGCGGAAATGAACCTCTTTCTGCACGCTCCAGTAAAGAGAATAGCTAGAAAGCGTCGGCTCGAGTAAAGTACTGTGGTGGAATCCGTTTTCGTGGGATCCATTTAATTGTATCATATGAAGTTGTCCATGCCGGCAGCAGGAACAGCAGCGGGCACAGAGATCGGGATCGTGTCCGCCTTCAGGGTTGTTGGAGGAGGTGCAGTTGATTCGCTGCCTCTAACTGGGTTGTCCGACTCCAGACCTCGCTTCGTCATCTTCCCCAGAACCGTAACCAGCTCGCAAGCATCATGGAACATATCGTCATCCATACCCTCCGAGGCATCATACACTTCTGCAATCGTGTCCTTCGCTAATCTTCGACTCCCGCCCCGATCATGTTCGCACTCGTAAAGAAATGCTGCATACTCGGTTTTGACAGACAGCCGTAACGAATGTGAGCCCCACAGAAGACTATCAGCTAGGGCCACGGCCTGCTTGAAGTATTCATGAGCTGTAGGCCTATAGTCAACCGACGGCAGCAGGAAGGCTCCCGGCGGTTCGGGAAATCTTGGCCCAAAGCCCGGGGGGTGGTCCTACGGTGCCACTTTCTATCGGATGTGTTGGCTGCACAGATGATCGTCCTGTCTCAGAGACAGCGTCTGTTCTGTCGACACCTTTGCCCTTATCGAGTCGAGGAATCGGTGGAATACCCGGAATCGAAGCGTTGATGCCCAACGTAGAGACCGACGGGTTATTATGAAAAAGCACAAATACGTGATAGAATGAAGCCCGGAGTTTGAACGCAAGCACTTTGAGCTCGCCGTGGTCTCCAACCATGGGGAGGACATACTGCTCGAGCATAATTAAGCCTTCGCGGGCAAGCCATACGATGTGGAAATATAGGTCGAGTGACTGTGTTGCTCTCCAAGTGTCCAGTTTGCGCTGTTTTCGTGCCTTCGCCGACTGCTCTGCTAAGTTGATCGACAGACCGAGCAGCTTGAACAGCATAGATGCGAGTAGCGCATTGTTAGGTTCGACTTGTTTTCCTAATTTACCGAGAAACTTCTGATCGACCTCGGAAGAAGCCATTGAGAATGTTCAAGCTTGACGCTACTCGTGGTCCCTAGGTTGCGTAAGCATGAAATCAAACGAGGCTCAGATACTGTGAGGGACTAGATATTATGAAGAAACCAGTACGGTATACAGATGTGCACCTAGTCAAAGCAATAAATAGGATAAGCTGGGCGCAGAAGGTGGAATGTTAAATCGATATCAAAATAACAAAAGAGGAAATAATACCCCGATCACCTGGGCACAAGCTTACCTGAACAGTGTAATAGACCTCTTCTACCAGCGCCAGCCCAACGCTGTCGACCTATTGGTACTTGTTGATAATAATACCCTTTGGCACAGAGCTGGTAATGGCGAGACAAGTAGACCCAGAACGAACCCCGTTCTGCTGTCTCGAGGCGAAGCAATGACGCCGAATATCAGGTGTTAGGAAGATGATGAGCAGCTCTGTGAGTGAAGAAGTTCAGCAGAATAGGTATGCTTAGCTCTGAGCAAGATACGACCGAGTATGTTCGACAAGGAGCGCGTCTAAGCATGTGCGCAGATGCTACCGTTGGTGGGCAGACTTGTCTTGTCACGTTACGTAGTAGTAGTTGTGGTAGGAACCGGCTTCGTGAAGAAGGCAGCTCTAGTCGACAATGATTCCTCGATTAACGCCCACTAAATGACACATGCGTCAAGATTGAGCAATATTACACATTCGAAATTACAGGAGCACTGTCATCACACAAGTTAGTCGGACGTATTCTTGGGGCAATCCATATTCGCGACAACGCGTCAACAGCACCCACTCTTGGGCTTCGACTGACCAATATGATACAATGCGAGTAGTACAGACAAGAAAACTTGATTGGAGGTCAGAATGCAATTTTTGAGATCGAATCAAAGACGGGCTCATCAGCGCAAACAGACGATACGGTGAATCCGGGTCGATGTTGAGGCTGAGGCTGAGGCTGATAGGGATAGGGATGAATGAGATTCGGTGTGGTGACACTTTCGGGATCGCGAAGCATTTCGACGTCACCTGTCTCGAAAGGGCAAATTGGTAGTGGTACGATGACGGGGAGTATATATAGCAGCCCGACGCAGGCGCTAGGGAGCTGCCAGACGGATAGGAAGACCAGAAGAGGCCAGAGAGGACCAGAGGACCAGAGGACCAGACCAATGGCGGCCTAAGAGGCCACGACGAAGCGGGTTGATGGGTATTCTGGGCTGGAAATTGTGTGGAGTCGCCAAACACGGACGGCGCGTGCCACGGTCCAAGACGTAGTTGGACCCGCGGGTTTTAATTAGTTTTACAGGATGACTTCAGTCGGGCACGATTAGACTAGTAGAAGGAACATCCTCAGCATGGGTGGGTGAGACGCCGGGGAGTGGTAGAAGTGGGAAGCCTTGCTCATGTTCGGATACGGAGGACGGGACAACGCGTCTTCACAAATAGAAAGATGCACGATTGGAAAGAAGGTATGTCAGCAGGTTCACCCAGACGCGGTGCAAGCGTGTCGGGCTTTGTTATGTACCTATGTATGTAGATAGATAGATGTATGCAGGTCTCAAGGCAGGCTGCATTGAGGCTACCTGTTGCCAGTACTGAGGAGGGAGGTATAGAAGTCTAACCTAGGATATCCGAAGAGACCTGCGGGTCGACGTTGTGTGCCGAAGGAATGAGAATGTCAGGCGTTCGTGGATGAGGTTGGGGGCAGATGCAGCCTTCCTTACAGCACTTCTTCCGATGCGAACCAGGATGCACTCGCATGAGGCAGATGCAGGAAACACGTAGATGGCGGTACGTTGAGACTACCTATCCCAGGATGCGCGTAGGGCGGGACTGGAGCAACTAATAATAACGAAACCCACATGGACGACAGAGAACAGTCTCGAGCAGCGGCGATAGCCACGAAAGGAACAAAACCGAGTATATTCTGTGGAGAGTACTAGGTATGCAGCTGGGTAGGTGGATATGGAACACTTGTTCGTAGTATAGTGTCGTGCGGGTTCGTGGAAGCATACTGAATGAAGGACGACGACGAGAGAGGGAATGGGACTACTGCCTAACTTAGGTAGTTGTGATGATGCAAACCTGCCGTAATGCGATGCAGCGACGAGTTCTTCAGTTCCAATGCCACCAGAAAAAACCGCGGAGTAAGATTCCGGCAGGCCTGGGGTTGGACCAGTCACGGTACTCGAAACTGACGGCAGCAGTGGGTGTGATCTGGCTTGCGACAGACAATGCGAATCAATAAGCTGGATTAAGTAGAGAAGTACTTACACGTAAATAGTACAGTAAATACAGTACAGTAGTAATCCGTGTGAGAGAGGGAAAACGAGTGACTTGATAGGTTGTCATGCAGGTGTTGGAGCTGAGAACCGTTCAAAGGATCGATCAACGATGTGCCTGGGGAGAAAATGAGGCCAATGAGAAAATGGGAAATCGGATGCCTTAGGTATAATGGGGAGATCCCTGGGTATTAGCAGTGATAGCAGGCGCTACAGTACACTACAGCAGACTAAGGTTAGTCTGTGGCCTGTTCTCTGTTCTGCAGGTGAGACAACAGCCTGAGAAGACCGAAGACCTCACGATAACAAAGAAAACTTGACAAGAAAAAAGGCCCCTGATTTCCCATTTCAAGAGCGGCAAAGGTCCGCAGGGTCCCCCCTAGACTCCCGAGGCAGGGGGCTTGCGATCCTTCAACTGGGCGTACGTAGCGTAGTGTACTGTAAGTATGAAGCGAGGACATTAAATCATTAAATTATAGCCCCGGTATGGTGAAACTCAAGCCATTTGTTGAGTTAGAGTACGAAGTACACTACAGCCTTCTTTCTTTCTTTCTACCTATCCCTATCTGCAATGCAAATCTACTTCGTAGGTCGAGTATGTCCTGCAAGATTACAGTACAGCCGCAAAAACATGAGACACGACGCGCCCCGCTTCAGAAGCGTGTTCTTATGTTAATTTGCTATATTGAGAGGTATATATAAGGCTTATTATATATTCCTATAATTACTGAAGTCAGCCGTGACAGTAAACCATGTTGTTCTGCTGCGAGGGTAAGCTTGAAATACTGTACGCGTGCAGTAAATAATGTATAATAAGCCCTGAGCCGCCACAGTAGAACCACACAACTGGGACTCGAGATTCATGCATGAATAGCCAATCATCTGAGACATGGTGATGGACCCTTCTTTTCCCAGCCACCCGATTTTACAGTACTTGTACCGTAACCTGGGCAGGTTGGGCAGCTGAGACGGACCGGCTGCCTACTACCTAGATGGTGTAAAGCCCGCTAATCTTAGTATGCAGCACCTAACTAAAATACCTACATTAAAATAGCAGCAGCCGAGGAATCTACTATAACCTTAACAATGTCCAGTCGAGACACAACAGTACCTACTGTGGTGATACCATCGCCATCGCACAAGTTCTCAGTATACTTAACTTTTGGGGGGTTCGCGTATAGGAGCATCTTCACCGCCAGTTTCTTACTGTTATGATGGTGAGGTCTGCGAGCACACGTCAGAACGGGGGGATAGATGCACTTCACCCGATTGTTGTTGCGCACAGTCTTTTAGAGATGTCGTGCGCGTGGGAGGATTCACTGGGGAAAATGGGGGGGGAGGGTCGCATGTGATAAGGCCAGCACTCAATGCGACTTACCTCCTCTCATGAGAAGTGTTAGTGTACGGTAGTCTGGTGAAATTAGAGCGCCGACAATGAGCCGACTACTGCTGTGTCCAGTTCTACCACCGACCTGGCCTCTCTGAACCCACATCATTCACCGAAAAAACATGCCTTACTTAGTTTCCGAACCAAGACAAGAGTTTCATACACACGTGCCGGACCTCATCCCATGTCTGACTTCCCAATGTCCTACACAACATGTCTCGTTTATGGTTTATGTCCTTGGGTTTCTAAGTGGTGTAATGGGAGTTGTGCCAACAAAACCAGTCCATTTTGACGCTCTTACACAGAATTACCTAGTTTATGGCCATCGCGTGAGAGTTGATCCGGTATCAGATATAACACGTCAATCAGACCGAAGGATTTTCATTCTACATATTTAAAAGCTACCTAAATAAGATCAAACCTTGGCTGCCCAGGCCTCTCTTAACATACTACTCCAATGATGGTCTAAGCATAACTCTACGGCAGTGCGACCAAACCTCCTGAGACTGTTGGAGAAAGGCGTAATCAAGGAGCCCTGCTCAAACTGACTCACAGCTGTAGCCACCAACGTCTGGCTATTCAAGTGTCCTAAAATGGTACTACGAGAGCTACGCGCTTGCCCATGCTCTGATATCTTCAGATTCATGGTCATACATAGACCCTTTCACTTTCTTTTTATCATAATATTTGCACGTTGAGGACCTAGTCTGGCTACTCCCATTAGCAAGCACTCAATAATTAGATGCGCACCATATACTAAAATGAGGTAACCCTAATCGATGGTGTCGAGAAGAGCTCATAGTAAGTCAAGGTCATAGTTCAACCACGATGTCTCCAGCATATATACACTGAGCTGCTCTTTGACTTAAAGTCCTATCCTAATAATACTGTTTCATGGGCTCGCACCTCAACTACACAGGAGACCTTCCAGAATAAGACCACCCGTACGCATTATTGACATTCTCATCCACGATGAAAGAGTCTCCTTAGTTTACGAGACAGTCGACTTTGCAGGAAAGATTCCTATTACCCCACGCCGTTACGTGAAGGTGAATGTGAAGATATATCCGATATGTAAGAAGACACATGGAGACAAAACAACTTCTGTATATAGCTATAATAGCTCCACGAAGGTGTTTTAGGGACTCTTGTGCAACAACAAGAGTCTATTGCCTACCTCATATACAGGGTCCGTAACGCTATAGCTTATAACCGAGTGGTAAGAACACAGTGGCCGCGGGCTAGAGAATCGAGTAACGTATCTGAAGGGCTCATATCTATGTCCCCAAAAGGGGGGATAAGCTAACTCCACCCTTTGCGCGAGTTAAGGGTGGCCTAGTCAGAGAGCCTAATAGGCATGAACTGAACCACTCGTCTGGAAAAATGAATACTTGGGTGAGAATACTGACTCTAAATGCTCCCATGAGAAACATATTTGTGGCATCGTGCGTTCAAAAATAGCTTGGTATTACGAGGGGAAAGAGGCATTCCTGATATTCAAAACTACCTAGAGTCAGCGTTAGGTCGACGGGGCCTTGCACAGGACGACTGGTAACTTATTATGCTCTTCATAAGTAATTATGCTTACAATCGAATTTGAAATAAGTATATTCCTTACCTCGGGCTGTAGTCACTCACAGATGAGATGAACAATAGTTAGATGAACCAACAGGAATCTGGAGTAGTTTGCCGCTCGTATAAGTGAAATATAAGGCCTTAGATATGATAGAGCCACAAAATATTACCTCTAATGGGAGAGAGAGAGAGAGAGAGAGAGAAGAAAGAAGCAATCCCAAAGCGATAAACGTATGGGCTACGTATCTCTAGCTCTCTATCTATCACAGAATGTCTACACTCTAGGACAAGGGAAATGGGGCAACACTAGAACCTGGATCCATCCTTTGCCACCTGATCACTTTATCTCGAACGGATTCTCAATGGTTCACGTATAGTACAAGGGGAACAGACCGCAAGGAAAGCTCTTGGCTCACTACCTAGTTGAATCCACTACACACTAGCTTCGAAACGAGAATTGACTTGATGACGCGTCTCTTCATAAGTATATTGTCACGGAGGGAGGTATATATACAGTCGTTGCATAACACGCAACAGCCGCGTCGTCTTGCGTCATAGATATACTGACAGAAAGAATTGATCAGATTACATTGATAACACCTGGGCCTGACTGTCACAAGGCACAGAGACAAAGGGACTTCTGTATATAGTCAGAATAGCCTCACGTACGTGTTTTAGAGCCCCTCGTGCAACAGCAAGAGTCTATTGCCTACCGCATACTTGGGTTCGTGACATTGACTATGCTAACTCATAATAGTGAATGTCTCTCTAGCCTGGAAAGTCACTATAAATATAATTAGCAAAAAACACTTAAACTGTGTGCAACCCCCTTCTTACCTGAGAAAGATCGTAGAAGAGCATACATATACTCACTAGTAAATGCAAGCAGATCGTCCTTCTCGGATAAGTTGAGTGGCAAGTCGATAGCTGATCGCCTAACCACCACCTACTACGATTTACATCACATTAAAACCTTCCTTTCCTGTGGTTGAGGAGGTTTTAACAGAGACTTAACTGGAAGATAGAAACACACGTCACATACGAAGAATAAGGTATAGAAAGCGTGGTTACCCATCAATAAAAAAGCCAATGCATCTCATCAAGTCATCAGCACATTCGGAGGGGTGACACTCCAAGAATACTCTAATCACAATGCTTTAATGAATAACACGGGTTTAAACCTAGAAGATAAGGTTATTCATTTGAGTAGAGCCGTCGTCAGATTATGAAAGGCGGGCTGTATAGTAAATGGGTCTGATCGACCCTTCATCTGTTCCCTCCACCATTTCCCCCAATATGTCCCGGATCCGAATTTCAATTGGATATATGCGACCCCACGAGCGCCAGTTTTCCTTTCCTTGTAAATTGCCCTGCTCACAACCGTCCATGTAGATGCCGTTGTATTTGGTAATAATATGCCCCAAACCCGGTCTTTTCTGACCCGCATCGTCATTACAGCTAGCCCGAAGCGACTAATGTAAATGCTATCTTCATATCTCATACGCACACGGCTTTCCCGGGCCCAGAACGGACGAACATAAATGAAATATATACAGAGAATGTGATGTTTTTTTATGTGAGGCTGGAGCCTAGCAGCACTTTCTGAAAGCCACGGGAGGTTTGGTCCGGACAGACGAAGGTCCCTTACGCCTTCGACTACCCACGGCCGGCACGCCGCTACAGGGTCCGGTTACATCTTCGGTTTCGAAGCGTTCCTGACCCACAGTAATGACCTTGATGACATTACTGAGACCGACGACGACACTAGAGCTACCAACATTGGCCATAGGTCCCAAGTTGGTCACAAAAAGGTGACCGTCGTCTTCAGCATCGATACAAAGTGGTGCTGTCTCCCATGTGTCTTGCTTGCCACCAAAGTGCGAGAACATCCAGACCTCCCAGTCATCATGCGCTTGTTGTGAGGGAGCAGGGAGGGGAACGCGGTGACGCTTCCTAAGTCCATTAGATTGAGATGAGGGGGGCGAGTAGCTGGGAGGATTTATGAGATGTTTCTGTGGCGTTTTCCTTCTGACACCGACCATGATCCCAGATGGGAGGGCCAGCCAGACTCCGGGGTTCTTGATGATGCGTCTTGTTTCTTTGGCTCGTCGCCACGGGCAGCATGTTTTCCGCGAAGGTGATTCTGGATCACAGAAACATAGTGACTCATCTTCGTTCTGGGGACTGTACGTTTGCACCACAAGGTCACGGGTATACGCATTAAGGTATGCAATGGTGAAGCTCCATAAGGCAACAGAACCACACCGCATTCGCCTGGGTCTCGAGTGGAAGGCCTTGAGGCTCTTTGGGAGAATTGGATCGACTCGAAAGGTATAGATCGCCCTGTGAGTCTGCGAATCCACCAGATCTACTGTCTGAGACCGTATGATAAGAAAGAAACTCAATTCTGGTAACGCTTGAATCGAGATAAATTCTCGTTCTTTTATAAATTGCCGGGGGCCAACGTTGATGGCGCTTGATACCCAGTCATATCCGTCCTGAGTGATGAGATGGACTTGTCCTTCTCTCGTAGATGTCATAATCTTGGGAGGGAAAGCTTCTCACATTAGTTATTACGAACTTTGTAGTATTAGGGAGTACGAACCTTTCTCCGCAAGAGCATCAACAGAGGCAACAGAGCTCTCTTCCGGTATTGCATAACTGCTAGTTTCTCCTAGCTCTGGTCTGAGTTCCGTAATGATTCCGTCGCGACGGACTAGTATCAAAGGTGGAATATTGGCGCAGTCATCATTTCCAAAGAAGAAAACTTCAGGCTTATGTCGGTAAGGCTCTACCTTGATCGAAGGTCCCCAACGAAGGTCGATCAAGTTCCATAATAGCACGCGGTCGACAGTTAATAGAGCGAGCCAATGGAACTCGTCCTCGATACAAATAGCTAAAATTGGGAAGGGTATTCGTGGGGAGTTCTTTTGTTCACCCAGGACATAATTATGCCCGCCTTCTTTGATGTTCCAAATTCGAATGACTCGATCAAGGCCGACGGATACGAGATAACCGCAGGAAGAGGCTGTTAATAAAGCAACATCGAGGTGATGTCCCCCATGTAAAGTTTTGATGCTGAGGAGTGAATCCTGGGAAGACTGAGTATCTTCGGTCTCTGATAGTTGATCCCACAACAAGTAATTCATAAGGAGTCGCACGAGAGCGGCGACGACCAGAATCGTCACCAAGAATGGGGTTAGTTGATGTCGTGCAAAATCGTAAATAGCGGGTGAAAATAGAGGTTCATGGGCTGATAACATTCGATCAGATCCCTTCAGTACGAAAATGTACGGGTCAAACACTTTAGCGGTGTAACTGTAAGCGGCAGGCTTGATGATGTTGATGACCTCGCGAGCGGTTTCGTGGTCTTGTAACCGAAGCCATGATGTTGGACTTCTTGCTTGGTGGACCTCAACGAGAAGCGACGATTGAACCGGGTGTGAATCGTTGTGTTTGCGTGAGATTCGGATAAGCCTGCGAAGTGTCCTAGTTACGCTTTCGCTCTCGAAGAAATGCCATTGCGCAATAAGAACAAAGCCGATCATAACCACGGTACCGGCTATTCGTGTCGACATGGCAATCTTCCCTTGAAGCATAGTATCAAACCATGGTTGACGCGGACGGGCCTCATGAAAAGGTCGATGAGACCGGATAGAGGCTTTGGCGAGAGCATCACTTAGCTCAGTTCGTCGTACGTCAACGCTAAGTACAGTTAAAAAGAATGTTGATAAGTAGAAGAAATCAAAGATGATTGCAAGGGCAGCAAAGGTACAGAATGCCGACACGCCAGAGGACACTACTCGCGACAGACCGAACAATATGAGGAGGTTTTGGGAAACACTAGCCAGCGCAATAGGGGCTGTTTCACCGAAGGCGTGGCCTATCCTATTGCTCGTACTATCTTCGGAAGGGGTAAGTATGACGGCGTTGATGAGCCGAAAAATATTTTCTAGGCTCATGGAGAAGATGACTACCGGATAGCCGAGTCGTGGTATTTTTGAAAGATCGATCTTGAAAATGGCGCAAATAGTGAAACTTGATATGATGGCGAGAGCGAGTTGTACTGCAACAGTGACCATTAACCCCATCTTGGATTTGACAGCTCGCAATTTAGACAGGCTAAAGAGGAAGTAAAGAAGGACAAGTGAGTAAGCAGAACCTAATAGGACGGCATCTATTTTGGACATGAGACGAAATTGGAATTCGTATATTTGGCTTGGTCTTTCGTCCTGAGGCGTGATGACTCTCCACTTATGTGTCATGCTGTCGGCAAGGGCTTGTACCCTTTCCTGCCATAGAGAGCCGACAGGAGAGTCTCGACGGTGGATAAGAGTGATGACCAAGGCGTCTGCAGCGACTAACTGGCGGTCCTCGAAACGTTTGCCACTAAAAACGATGGAATGTCTCAAAGTGACATTGACAGATGTTGGTTGATTCTTCCTCTGGTTTACCGTTGCAAGTATATCGTGGTCTCGACCGAGAAGGTCGGAGGAGCAAGACCAGTATTGCAAAGGTGAGTGGAAAAACCAAGATTGGTTGGTTAAGCCGTTAACAACGTGCAAGGAGTCGCGCTGCTTAAGCGTGAGATACTTGGTTGCTTCCGTGGGCAAATCAAGATTCCCAGGCCTCTGGCGTGGGCTGAAGTTAATAGTTGGGCCCAGAAGTTCATCCTGCAGCTCGAGAGCTCCCAGCAAGACGTCTTTGTCGAGAGCCTGGAAGTAACTCCCATGGACCCATATAGATCGCATAATAACATCGGGCTCACAAGTGGCCTTTTCATCGAGGAGATGAGCGTCCGTCCAGACATGATGAGGCAGACTGGATGCGCCATTGGTAAAGTCGGTGGTATATAGAAACGGAAAAGGATAGATGAGAACGGCGGCGACAGCAACGGATATCAACAAAGTGCTTAGAACATGGCTGGCGGCATATCTACCGTATCGCGTAAAGCCACTGCGCAGTGGGTGGTTCGGGTCTAACACGGGAGCTTCGGTGGTTCTTCATTCACAAAAGTCAACGATGATCAACCGAGTTTTCTCAGGACAAGGGTGGCAACATACCCTCGAAACGGATAGAGGAGATACCAAATCATCCTTTCAACATGTGTACTCGGAAACCCAGGCGAAGTATCCGATCATAGACTGATTAAAGGTGAAATAAAGACAGAGGCAGACAGCCTTCGCATGGAAACTCGAATCGCGCATAGTGTGGATTCGCTATGTGGATGGAAGGTCAAGTTGTTGCGGCGCATGAGACGGGGCGGAGCGGAGTCGAAGGCGAGGTCCAGAGAACGGTGAAGACAGCCGGTGAGCCATTCAGGTGGACATGGCGTGGAAGGAAAACTTTCAGATACGTTGGTTGGTGGGTAGGGTGTGATAGCTGAACTGTGCGCGGTAGAAAGAAGATTGGATTGGGAGGGAGGCCGAAATTCACCAAGACAATCAGACAGACAGTGAGGACAGTCAGTGCAGTCAGTCAGTACAGTACAGTATGGCGGGCGTTCGTTCACCAAGGCATTGATTAGGTAGGCATTGATTAGGTCTGTGGAAGCTCGTTACGTGGGTGCAGCAGGGGAACCCCAGGTTCGGAAACAGGATAGGTAGTCGAGGCAGGCTAACAAAGTGCTTGGAGTGGGATGCGTGGAACACTAGAGCACCATGACACAATATGGCATCTCGATTGAGGTATGGGCTGGATAATAGTTGGGTCTAGAGCGACGCCAACGTTACTCGATCGCAGGCTTGAGGGCGTTGGCGCGACGGGCCAGTGGAAATGCAGACGGTACGGTACCGCTGCTGCTGTTGTTGGCGCTGCTGGTGCTGCTGCTGGTGCTGCTGCGATCCCCGGCACTAGGTATTGACCTGAGCCGTATCTGATTCTGGTGGGCTACTGTACTCAGTAGGATAGGTGAAATTTGGCCCGAACAAGAGAGATATTAGCCCAGTTAAGCGGAAAAAGAAATGTGATGAAGTGCGGTCTTGGTAGTGGGCAAATTTGGGGGGTTTCTTGTTTTCAGCTGGTTGAGGGGCTGATTGATGGAGTTAATTAAGTGAGCAACGAGGGACAGACCCGGAAGCGAACGAGGAAAGTAAGCCGGTGTGTACAGTACCACCTACCTCCTGTACGTGCAAGTAGATAAGTACTGGGTTGAGGGTTGAGGGCGGCGCGCGCTACGGGGCGTCCGGTTGGTAAAGCCAGGGCTTCAATTGATTGGCATTAGGATCGAGGTAGGATTGGATTGGATTGGGGATTTGGATTGAGATTGAGATTGGGATGGCGATGGGAATTGGGGGGGACATGGAGGTACAGAGGAGAGGGTACAGAGGTACACACAGCAGGTAGGTACTATGATGTACGATGTACGATGGAAATGGGCGAGGGGCGAGGGGCGATGGACGACAAGACGAGGGTGGGAAATGGAATTTTGGGTGGACCTGGACCAGGACGGTCGATTTGTGTCTGTCTGGTAGCGACGGATGATGCCCTGGCGGGATGAATCTTTGCTACTGTACGAAGTATGCTGTATGCATTGTCTCGGTCGGGTCCTTCCTGCCGCGTGTTCCGTCGGTTTTCCCTGGTATGGCGGGGCTCTCCTACCTACAGAGGTCTTACCTAGGCACCTTGCTGGGCACCCCCCTGGCACCCTGGCACCTCGAGCTCGAGCACAAGTTGACGCTAGCAGGTGGCCTACACTACCGCTATTTCCACTCTTCCGCCGGTGCATCTGAGCGCCGACTGTAAACAGGGCCGCCGACTGCAACCAGTGCAACCAGAGGGCTCCAATTGTTCCAATAGGATATCAAAGTATCTTTGGCAGCGTGGCGATTGGTTAGCCGGCTTTATGGTATCCTTTGAGGTGGACCGTCGATTCATTGGGTCCAGGGAGGACTTGCCCGAAGCAGCACCCCCCCCTCCACCTCAGTGCTAGGTCCAGCAGGTCCAGATCTCTCCTCTCCCACCTCCCGCCTCCCGCCTCCCCCAACTCTGCTTCCGCTGGCGACGAGACAGCCAGCCAGCATCGCAGCGACGGGAACGGGCAGCGTTAGTGATGAGATCAGCAGACGGGACCGGCCCGGCACTTTGCCTTAAGCACGTCGTCTACCTACCGCATCTAGGTTGTGTCATCATGGCGTAGTATATATCCTGTAGGCGCCCGCCATGGTCATGCCAAATATGCATCACCAGCTAGTCTAACAACTGTCGCTGTGCTTCTGCATTTTTGGAACAAGCGCCCGTTCCCTCACACACACGCACAGTCGCAAGGGTACGTGCCGGATTGCAACCAACTATTGAATTCTCCGTCCATGTGTGATAAGCCATGCTTGCCCAGGACCTCGAACTGTTGCATCGATGCTGTGTCTCTGCAGAACTCTCTTGGATCGTGTGCTGGGCGATTTAACTTGGCGGTTTTCCAAAACGTCCATGTAGCGCCAGCTGGCTGGGATGTTCTAGTGTGTGCCAGAGCGGCGATAGAACGCGCATGCGACAGCATGCTCGAAGTAGGTGCCTAGGCAGGTAGGTAGTTATGTAGGTAGGTAAGAAAGTAGTTGTGGTCCGTGGTTTTGTGAAGGAGAGCATGAGTTGAGGGCGCAGTGGTAGAAATAGCAGCCATGGGCGACGGTGAGCAAATATATGTGTTCCTGTCCTGCAACCCTAATCAGACCACCCAAACCTTCTAGTCGCCTCGTTTTGTAAGGTCAGCTTCACCAACAGTGTCGATATCGTGGTCGGATCAGCTCACTTTAAAGCATCAGTACCCAGCGCGTTGGTTTCCATTGGCTGTGTCTTCCACTCTGGCATGGTGCCTGACAGGGTTTCGCTCCGACTGACTGACCTTTCTCAATTTGTACCTTCGGCGAATATTTGCCCTGACCGACGATCGTTTGTACTTCGGCAGGCAACATGGGACATTGGCAATCTTGTGATATAACCATCTTTATCTACTTCACGGGTCTGGAGGATTTTATGTTCGGGTCCAACGGTGCAGATGTGCAGATGTGCAGATGCGCGGCCATCAGCGAACCCTGAACCTTCTACTGTATTGTCTACGCCAACTGACTCGCCGCAGTTGGTTCCAACCCCAACAACTGCTGGGGTAGTGGGGAGAATACCTCAAGTTATTATACCGTTCGACAGTCAATGCACACAAGATGGAAGCTCACAAAACCGAAGACTCAATCGCAGAGCTCCTCACCACCTATAACGAGCTCAACTCGTCGCACATCGAGGAACTAGATGAGGAGCCGAGCCCACTAGAGTTTATGCGTTATGTTGCGCGGAATAGACCCTTCGTTTTGCGACGTGGCGCAAAAGACTGGGCCGCTACGCGAACCTGGGATGCGAGCACACTACGCTCGACGCTGGCTGGAAACAAGGTCAATGTCGCCGTGACTCCCTTCGGAAACGCAGACGCCCCCACGCTAGACGGTGAAGGACAAACCGTATTTGCAAAGCCGCATGAGGAAGACCAGGAGTTCAGCGAGTTTCTAGAATATGTGATACAACAGGAAAAGTCGAGTTCGTTAGACAACGAGCAACAAGCGAGAAAAGAGGAGGTGAGGTATGCGCAGACGCGTAAGTCCTACACCGCTGTACGCCTCGGCCGTGGCTCACTCATAACAACGCCTCTTAGAATCCCATATTGACCAAAAAAAATATAGAAAATGACAATTTGCGGCATGAATACATAACCCTCTTTTCGCAGGTGGAAAAGAGGATTGCTTTTGCGAGCATAGCATTACAGCTAGAGCCTGATGCCATTAACATGTGGATCGGCAATTCGCGCTCCGTGACAGCGTTGCACCGAGACAACTATGAGAACATCGTAAGGGACCCTCGAACTATTTTCTACTTATTTGGCAACTTTCAGGGCATGAAATTTCCTTTTCGGGCCAAGACAGTGTCTAGGAGCTTCTGAAACCCTCACAAATCACGGGTCAAATGGCAATAGCTGACTTCGGGTGTTGTTGTATAGTATGTGCAAATAGCGGGGTGTAAGCACTTTGTTCTCCTGCCACCGATATTCCAGCCTTGCGTGAATGAGCAAGATCTCGAGCCCGCTACATATGTTCGCAGTCAAAGTGAAGAGCGACAGGAAGAAGGAGACAGCCTTGTGTTGCGTATGGATGAAGCAGTCAAAGAAAATAGCGAACAGCCATCAAAGGTTCCCTTTGCTACTTGGGATCCTGATGTGCCCGAGGTGCGTGCGACGAAATACTCACATCTCGCTGAACCGATGCGCGTATCGCTAGAATCTGGTGACATGCTCTACCTTCCAGCTATGTGGTGAGTACCGATTAAACTTTTGATTTTTGATGTTTGGACTAATTGGCTCATTAATGCATACTTAACCTTAGGTACCATAAAGTATCGCAGTCATGTTCTGATGACGGAATTTGTGTCGCTGTTAATTATTGGTAGGTTCTCACTTTTTAACTAATTAACCCTGTCTCTCCGATTTCCCCAATTTGATACCCGTGTCCACCCCATCTGACAAAACAACTTGAAAAAAATTAGGTACGATATGGAGTTTAGTGGACCACTATATTCACTCTGTTCATTCGTCCGAAACGCGAGCTTGTTAGAGCGACAATGATTCTATCTCATGACTACGGTTAGAACATAGTCACATATAGAAGATGATGAGAAGGTATCCGATAATCAAATAAGTAAGTGTATTCTTGTTTTAACTGGGCTGCTTCATATCATTGATCCTAGTGGGAAAGACTCATACCATACAAACGAAATCATGTCCTATTCATTCATTACAAGTGCCAATTCATGCAAACTGCTACTCCAAACACCGAAGCTTGCGAAACACATAAGTTGTCGTATACCGCTTCTTCTTTTTTCTCAGCATGTTGTTAGTCTTGACAGTGAGAGGTCATTAAACGTTGAGCTTGATTCCAAACGGTTGTCGCTGACTTTCGTTTAAGAACCGGTTTTTGTCGTCACCAATTTTGCGTCTAAATAGAGACAAGTCGTTGAGCAGGTCATGCATGTAGTCCTGCATATCGTTCGCCTTCTCCTCGTATATCTCGGACTCATACCCGTCGTCCTCGCCGTCGTCGTCATAGTACGCTTCATCGACAAGACTCTGCCGCCCGCTCTTGCCGCCGGCAGCATCTTTCTCGTTCGCCTCATCCGCCGCGTTTTCTTTGTCGGCTCCCGAGTCATCGAGAGCCTCGAGTTCTGAAGATCGAGGCTGCACAACGACCTCGGGGATTGGATTCTTCAAACTATCGAGGGCGAGCTTGAGATGAAGACGTAGTGCCTCGTTTTCGGTCTGTAGACTACGTATTTTGCCTTCGGCTACGAGACTGCGCTCTTCCATCATGCGTTGCATCGCGGCTACCCGGTTTTGGTATTCTTCAAGCCGTTCCTCGCTTTCGCGGGCGTTCTTCTCCCGTTGTCGAGAGTCTGACACAGAAAGCTGTAGCAGGCGAATCTCCTCGGACATGGCGGTGATCTGTGCGTCCCTTTCCGCCGTACTGATGTGGTCCTGGTTCACCACTGCACGCGTGCGGATCCTCTTCGCTTGGTCTGCATAGCGGAGTGTGGACAAGGTCTCCTCGTAGTCCGATGGGGCGATACATGCAATCATTGCAGTCTTGCTGTTTCCGCCAAGGGAGTCCTTGAGGAGCCACGTCAAGATGGAATCTCGGAATGGCACGACGTCTCTACTTCTTTTCCCTGGCCGGCCTGCCTTAGGATCTGCTAAGGCCGCAATCACGCGTCCAAGGGTCGTCAGTGATTTATTGATGTTACTGCCCTCGCGTAATCGAGCTCCCGTTGCCTCTGTGGACTTGGCTCTCTCGCTGCCTGCGAGATCGACCAATCGTATGCGTGAGCTTCGCTCCGTCGTCTCATCTGTCTCCATATCATGGTGAATCTGCTTCAACATAATGGTGAAAACAGCGTGGCTTCGACTACTGGTGTCATTCATCTTGGTACTTGCTGTCGTGCGACTAGCATCCCCTGCCTTCATGTACCTCAATATCTCCCTAAAATTTCTTACGGGCACCTCGGTCAAGTCTTTGACATATGGTCCCTCCACTGGCGATTCGCGGATTTTTAGGTAGTATGGTGGCTGGTTCGGCATGACGGGCACGAGAAGATCACGGACGTGTTCATTGTATACTTCAAAGTAGGATACTCGCACGTGGTAGGAGATGTTGGGTGTCTCGTTCTGGGCGGCTTCGATGCGCTGGAAAAGATCTTCACAGGTTCGAGGAATGAGACCGGGCCGTTCATGGGTACCCATCATGGTATACGACTTGCCAGAACCCGTCTGTCCATAGGCAAAGATGCATGTGTGGTAGCCCTCGAAGTTGTGGTCGAGGAAGTCTTCGCCCAGACTGTTGTAAACGTCCTCCTGGTGCGCATAGTGCCTGTCTTTGACATTATGGCTCCAGAACGAGTTGTCGAACGTAAAAGACTTTTCTTCGATAGCTTTGCGAGTCTTTGCCCTACTATTTGCCGGGTCGGTGTCGTTCGGGACGTGCAGCGTTGTCATCTGGGTGATAGGATCCATGCTGATCAAGCATTCTGCTCCACGGTCGATCTCTAATATTTGCGATACATGTTAGTCATTATACACAAC
This sequence comes from Xylaria polymorpha, assembly GCA_003426235.1. Taxonomy (NCBI): domain Eukaryota; kingdom Fungi; phylum Ascomycota; class Sordariomycetes; order Xylariales; family Xylariaceae; genus Xylaria; species Xylaria polymorpha. Next base: position 82,592 of record NQIM01000076.1, read on the forward strand.
CTCAGATCATGGTCCCTTCTCAAATACTCCAAAACCAGTCCTACTGACAACAACGAGACGTACCTCTGGGCAGGAAGCCCCTCACTCGCACCACGACCCTCACATTGCCGCCTGCATCCACCCTCATCATGTGCGGTGGTAGTGTTCCATCGCGAGAGCGCAAGGAAGGGGTCGAGGCGGACGAGCGGATGGTGTTAACGGCAGATTTCATTTCTCTGTCGTCGAATGCGACCAGTCCAATTCCAGTGGGTGTCTGTGTGGAATTTCGTTGAGATTGGATTGTTACTGGTGATAATAGCAATGGCGGCAACGGCACCATTCCAGACAATGTGTCGCAGAATTCTGTGAGAGCGTTGCGGTATCGCAGCCGGTTGAGAGTATCTGGAATGCCGTACATCTAAACTAAAGCGCCCAACCTGCTTGCCGGGATTGTTGTGGGGCCAGATTATTTACTTTCGTTGCCCGGCAGCGGCGATGCGTTAGCCGCGTTGCCTATCTCGGGTATGCTTTGTGTAAAGACGCCAAGAGCCCCGCGATTGCACAAGAGAGAGGAAGTGACGTGACGGACGACTGGGAATCTGTCGGAACATGTAGATAGTGGGACAGCATGACACTGGTTTCAGTAAACAACATTGAAGTAGGGTAGGGTAGGTGGTGCAAAAAGCATGTGGAAGCTGTATTTAATGGTAACTTTGCGATTATACGCTAGAAGCCTTGTATTTACTTGAGGTCAGCGGGCGCTACAGTAACCGATTTTAACTCACATCATGGATGAATGAGCTATTGACCCCAAGATCTACGGCTGTACCTATGTACCTTACATTAGGTAAGCCTTCCGACCTGTACCTAAAGTGCGTGGACACTACATCTGCCTAAATATTTCTCTTTTCCATAAGACACTAAGCCGAATTCGGTAATACTGACTGCCAGCCACAAAGGCCGTATTACAGTCAGTAGGTATCTAGAACCTACGATTGATACACAGCACCCGCCACATCCGTTCTATCGATTCACCTTTGCTGAATTCACTTTTCCTGGCTCTCGAAACACCTCATCTTCTTCTTCGAGGAGAAAATATCTTTTCTTGTAGATTCAACATTCGTTTGTTGTTCGAAGTGTACCTCAAGGTGCTAGCACTATCAGACTTCGTGACTCCCCACTCGATATTGCTTTCATTAGGTGACGAGATTGCTACGCCTGAAGAACTAAACGCCAAATAACCCTTGATTACCAGTCTAGCTACCAATCTTCGAGATGGATGTCCATCTTTTGGTCTACGACCTATCGGGTGGACTTGCTCGGCAGTTGTCTATGGGAATGCTCGGCTTCCAACTAGACGCTGTTTATCACACGTCCGTCGAGCTAGAGGGGATAGAATACGTATATGATTCCGGAATCAACGAGATACGTCCAGGGAGCTCACATCTTGGCCGACCACTTGAGCGGATACATCTTGGGAAAACCGAATTGCCACTAGAAGTGATCGTCGAGTATCTTGACTCGTTGAGAGAGATCTACACACCCCAGGCTTACGATCTTTTTCGCCATAATTGCAACAACTTCAGCAATGATTTCTCGACTTTCATGTTGGGCAAGGGGATTCCAGAGCATATTGCCAACATGCCACAAGCAGTCCTTGATTCGCCGTTTGGTAGGATGCTACAACCGCAGCTAGCACGCATGGTCGAGCAGAGGAAGGCTCAGCAGGGTGGGCTTCTTGGCATACAGAATGGTCGACAGCAATCCAACGGCGTCGCAGCATCTTCGTCAACGTCTGTCGCAGAAGTGTCTAACTTACAAGCCCTAAACACCACCTTGCAGGGTGCTGCCAGCAAATCGGCTATCATATTCTTTACTTCAGCTACATGTCCCCCTTGCAAAGCCCTTTACCCCTTGTATAACGAACTGGCTTCTGAAAATGGGAAAGATGTCACGTTCATCAAAGTTGACATTTCAAGAGCATATGACGTGTCACAGAAATACGCCATCTCCGCAACACCTACATTCATCACTTTCGTTCATGGCAAGCAGCAGGAAAGTTGGGCTGGGGCTGATGCAGCTCGGTTAAGAGGCACTGTCAAATTATTAGTTGAGATGGCTGCCGGGCCTTCACACCCACATCGGCTTTTAAATTTACCGCACTTATCGAATCCTGACTCGAAAGCTGTTCTATTCACTAAAGTGCCTCCACTTCCGAAGCTATTGTCAAAGCTAGGCCCTACCGCAAACAACGCTGCGGTCCAGAGCATGAAGCATTTCATTGAGGCAAGATCTGCCGAAGGCCCAGCAATGGTCACGCTACCAGACCTCCCTGTTTTCTCGGATTTTCTAGCTACTGCCTTAGCAGATTTACCCCGGGACCTCCTCTTCGCTGTCGTGGACTTGTTCCGGTGTGGTCTCATCGACCCACGCTTAAGCGGCTACTATGCCGAGGAGCATGACCACAAAACAGTCGTTGCAATTCTAGAAGCTGTGAATGGTGACCCTGAGACTCCTTATGCGCTCCGCCTAGTAACGTTGCAGATGGCTTGTAACCTCTTTTCGAGCCCCTTGTTCCCAGATCAAATTCTTGGAAAAGCGCCGTTACGTACGGCCGTCACCCAACTCATCTCGAGCAGTTTCCTTGAGGACACCCACAAAAATGTTCGGGTGGCAGCTGCATCGTTACTCTACAACGTTGCCCGTGAAAATAACCAGCGCAGGAGACAATCAAAAGATACGCTTCCTGAAGAGGATCAAGTGGAGCTAGCGGCTTCAGTATTAGAGGCTATCACGCAAGAGGAGTCCTCAGCCGAGGCCCTACATGGAATGTTGTTGGCATTGGGGCTGTTGGCATATTGTATGCCAATAGAAGGGGAGCTCATAGATCTCCTGAGAACGATGGATGCCCAGGGACCCATCCTAGCGAAGAAGAGCTACTTCCCTAACGAGCCTCTAGTCACCGAGGTAGGTGCCGAGCTATTCGGTAACGGCCTTGTGAGGAGATGATTGACTGGTACTACTGAAACGATAGAGTGTTGCGGTTCGGCATAGACGTTGGGAATGGATATAGACTAACGGTATGGTCGATGAGATACGGTCTCGAATATCGTTTCTGTTTTGTCTTCAGAGTCACCCTCCGGAATTTTATTACCGGAGTATATGGGTGTTAGGGGATATTATAACAATATTAAATATAGACGAGGCTTTTTCTTTTTCTGCCAACCATGGGGCGCTCCAGTATCTCTTGGCTGATGAGTGTGTACGATTCCTCGTAGGAGGTCAGCATTCCACGTCTTGGAAACTTAACCCTATCCGACGGCGTAATCGCAAAAATTTTCGTTAATACCTATACTCGGAGGTGCATGTTAGGGTATATTGGAAGCATGTCATATGAGGTATGAATAGCGTCACTCCACCTAGAAACCCATAACTTAGACTTTCAGGGTCCTTGAAGCTACTTGACTACGCCAATTCTCCCGATACGAAATACAACTACTATCAATCAAACTTATGTTTGTCAATAATGATTATTACGCAAAATATTGCTCAGACACTTTGATGGCGACCGCGACTCCATCAGACAATCCCACGCAAAAAGCGATATGCCACTGTGGCCGTATCGCCATGACATTACCCTGTCCTCCCAAGGACATCAGCGAATGCCACTGTAGCTTGTGCTATAAGCTCGGGGCACTGTGGGCCTATTACCCACGGGATGAGGTTGCCGTAACGACGTCTTCTCCCGCCTTCCCTACTTCCACCATAATGGCCTCTCCTGCTTCCTTTCCATCCGGTCTTAGGCCCATCGACGTAACACCTATAACAAGAGGGATTAACACGGCTGTTGATGAGGCGTTAGATAGCTACGTGAACATGGGTGTGTCAAGTGATAAAGAAACCGCCACGTTTTTATCGCTGCGCTCACTGCGGAGCTTTGACTCATCGGTGGGGAGTCTCGAAGAGACGGGGTGATAATGTAGATGAGCCGATTATGGGTGTTAATTGCCGCTTGTTGCCCGAGAATGAAATTTCTAAGACGAAGAGGATCACGGAGACTTGTCGAGGGCTGGATGTGAAGGAGTAAGAATGGTGGGCAGAAAGAGATTGAGCGCTGTCAATGAGTAATCTGGGGGTATTACCGTTGAATGGGCCTGTGGAAGTAATCAGATTGGATGTATTGGGGTCGTTTGGGTACGGAGGGGGGCTGATTTGAGAAAGGAATGAAGCAGCTAGTAGACGGAGGGTACGGGAGGAAATACTTGAAGTAAGAATAGTTCAGAGAGCTTTTAACTATCTAAGGTTCAGAATGATATCAGGTACTAGCAAAAGGATACAAGTCTCATAAATGACCGTAATTCACAGTGTTAAAACTATAGTGGTACAACAGAGATATGAGGGTTGGTCTACGAGACTGCTATAAACCCTGTAGTAGCCTGAGACCTCGGCTTATGGTCGGTGATGTCCGGGAGGATCGTAGATATAGACACCTAAGCCATTCTTCGAATAGAAAAAAAAAAAAAAATTCGGAGCTAAAGCCGATATCCGCTAAGGAACACCAATGCGCGGCACAGAGCAGCCTCTCGGGTGGCCCCGATGTGACATGGGGCTGTTGTTGGTTGGGGCGTGAAAGATGTTGCATGATCTAGGGGCTTTATCTGATTCTCGAAGTACCTCAGTTTGTGACACAAGCTGGGCCGACTCCCGGCCAGCCGACCTATTCATATGAGAAGTCTAACGGCATAGCAGCTGACTTTCCCCTCTCGTATACCCAGAATGGTGCTATTCATGGCCGCTGCTTCTAGGATAGTTTATCATATGATGGGTAATTGCTGTTGTGTCTTTGAACTTCTCGGGTCATATCGATCAACGACTCGTATTAATCAACACAGAATGAGTGGCCCAGATGTCAACCTTACGACGTGTTATATATATATGTAAAGGCTATATCCTACTCCTTAGATGGCTAAATGTAGTGAGCGAGATAACATGGCAAGGAGACGGTCAGCAACGAGAGAGCATCCCATAGTCGTCGTTTACTTTGTTAGAACCTCGTCCAAAGCCTCCTCTAAGACCCACGGACAAGGGACATCAAAATTAGTCAATAAAAGCCTATTTCAGCCAAACAGTCAATGATAGAAAGCATGGAATATAGGAGAGCAAGACGATGTCACTTGGATTAGCCGAGGGACATGGTCGATAAGGGTATCAAGAGTAGGAGCGAGACAGCTTCTATTCTACACCGCGTCGTAATGGGCTTGTCTTCTAGATGCTACATAGGTCAAGCCGTGTGCGATGTTGTATTACCGCAGCAAGAAGGGCCGGGCCATTACCGACAGCCATCCTAATACCACTTAACTTCACTTGGCCTACTAATTCACCTCTTTCACATGATCGATTTCGCATTCAAGGGACTTTTTATTAACTCGGAACCAAAAATATTAAGTCAAAAATAACGTATAAGAAGCATGTAGTCGAAGAATTGAAACTGTTGTTGTGATCCAAACTTCATCAATGCCGTATACTACAAACAGACTGTGGTGTCCTTCGCGACTTCGATTCATCTCAAGGCTGCATAGTGTAACTCCTTCTCAATATTGAAGCCCTAAGGTGAGTGATAATCCGGAAATCAGAGAACTGGCCCGCTGACAGAAGTTGTAGTTATCAATATCGGAACCATATCCATCTCGTCACGATGTTTAATTATACGGCTGCCGAGTTCGCCAGCAACGTCATTTTTGGGCTGGTTTCCGTTGTCTGCAACATCGTGCTCGTGTGGCAGAATCAACGGATTTTAAACGAAGTTAAGTAAGTTGGTCTCGAATTATGACTACCTTAACGGAATGTTCCCTGTTGTCGGTCTGTTAGACAACTTGTTCCTGACAAGCCAGACATAGAGCTTCTCACCACACAGACTTGAGACCATGAAGGCACGGAGCTTCTAGGATTGATGTACAATAGGGCGAAGAGAAGAGAATGAGCGTTTAGAGCTTGAGACTGTACTTGAGCATGAGGTGATCGGTTGTGTAGATTGGCTGTTTTCTCCTATTTATTAAGGGCCGGTGTTGTAAGGATACTCGCCTAAGCCCCTCTCTCTCAGCACCTAAGACGATATATATATTGGTCTAGGTATACGATTACAACGGCATATTGGACTGGAAGGTGGATTGTACCGGTTGACTTTCTTGATATGTATTATTATTATTTGGATTCGAGAATGGCTCTGAGGAGCTAGGTTGGCGAGTGGCTGAACCTAGAAGAGTACCTACCTATAGTTATCGGGTTTCCGAACCAGTACAAACCCAGAGCGTGAAGATACATAAATCAGGTGTTCGATATCTTTCTTCCTAGGAATATAGGTTACAGAGGTTGACGTGTTGGTTTATATTAGGTAAGTAATGAGGCGTCGTCTCTGGAAAGCCGGCAGCCGCTATAAGTACCTACGGTAGATAACTCACGACCGGATTGATTGGCTGTGTGATGGAAGTAAATGCCCCACAATATGCTGCATGTGTGCCAAGATAACCAACGCTAGCGTACGTGTAGCCCCCGCTTCCGTCCCCACTACCGTACTGTGCTTACCTAGGTAGGATAAGTACTGTATGCCTGGAACACATGTGTGTACCGGTAATACTTACTAAGTCGGTATGTATAGGAGCACTGGGTACACTACCTAGGTAGACTGAGGCACTTAAGGCGAAGCCATTAGCGCTATGGTACTGTACAAGGTCCCCATTAGCTTCCCCTGATCTACCGATTCAGCCCTGATAAGAAGGCTCCAACCTTGAAATTTGGGGCGGAGATTTTTGAGATTGAATAACCTGCACACCTTATTGATTTGCTGTCTCCTATTATAATTTATTCTGTCCCCTTTGTTCTTCCCACGGTGTTCCTATTTAATTTGGTAAAACACTCTCGTTCATCCCCAACCTGTCGACACGACAGTTGCCAGCCGAGAAACTAACCGCTGTCCCACCACTGTTCCAACTCGCTTGGCCTGACCCTGCTTGGCGCCTATCTGTCCCGAATTGCCTCTGCCGCACCCGTCTCAGCCACCTTCCTCTCGACTTCTTCCCCATCTCTTTTGGGGATGATCCGTGATTGAAGGTTATGAGGAGAACATCCGTCTCGTTGCCTACGAAGCAAGCCCGGCGCGACCCTCACGAGAAGGCCGACCGGTACGATCCCGGTCACAGAGAACCCGGCATCCTGGAGAAGTTACAACACGCCGGGATGAATCCGGCCCAGAAATCGCGGTGGCTGAAGACAACTGCCATTGTTGTCTTCATCCTCTTTCTCTTCTACTATGTGTCGCCCAAGGGTGTGGATTACTACCAAGGAGGTGCGTTCGTTTTTTGCGACGCGAACCGTCACTGGTATCATATCTTTATTGACAGCGATATAGTGTCCCATTCCGGTGGTCAAACCCCTACCGATTCATCATATGGCACTGAGAAGTGCGCGAAATCGTACTCGAAGGATAAGCCCATCATCCAATATGTCATCATGATCGACGCTGGCAGCACTGGATCCCGTATCCACGTTTATAAGTTTAATAACTGCGGCCCTACCCCCGAGCTCGAAGGCGAGGAATTCAAGATGACCGAGAAGAGCGTTGGTGGCTTGAGCAAGTATAAGGACGACCCTGTTGCTGCCGCGAAGACCTTGGATGCTCTGCTCACCGTCGCTATGGAGACGGTACCTGATAAGTTGAAAGGCTGCACTCCGATCGCCGTCAAAGCCACTGCCGGTCTACGTATGATTGGAACCGAAGCGGCCGACAATATCCTAAAGACTGTGCGGAACCATCTGGAGAAGGATTATCCCTTCGCAGTTGTTTCCGAGGAAGAGAACGGTGTCGCAATCATGGATGGCTCGGATGAGGGTGTTTACGCCTGGATTACTACCAACTACCTTCTAGGCAAGATTGGCGGCCCGGATGACAGCCCGACTGCTGCTATTTTTGATCTTGGTGGCGGATCGACACAGATCGTTTTTGAGCCGACCTTTAAGGGACTCAGTTCCGGGGGAATGCCCGAGAAGATGGCCGAAGGCGATCACAAGTATTCTTTATCTTTTGGCGGGCGGCACTTTGACCTCTACCAACACTCTCATCTTGGATACGGCCTCATGTCTGCTCGCAATTCAATCCACCTGAGCCTTCTTGATGATATATATGCCAAGGAGGAAAGCCTGGCCTTCCTCAAGAAACCTATCAAAAACCATCCATGCATCAACGCTGGCCAAACCGACGTTATCAAGGTGAAATTGCCCGAGGGCAGCCCGCTGGGTAAAGGCGAAATCGAACTGAATGTAACGGGCCCGGCTATCCCAGCCCCAGCTCAGTGTCGTAGCCTTGCCGAGAAGATACTGGTTAAAGAGGCCCAATGCAAATTGGCACCCTGCTCCTTCAACGGCGTCCATCAACCCCCGCTAGCTAAGACCTTTGCGCGGGAAGATGTCTACATTTTCTCCTTCTTCTACGATCGCACCAAGCCTTTGGGCATGCCAGACTCCTTTACCTTACGCGAGCTTCACGACCTAACACATACCGTCTGTGGTGGCGAAGAGTCCTGGGACGGCTTTAGCAACCTCCCAGAAGCTCTAGACGAGCTTCGCGGCCGTGGCGAGTATTGCCTTGATCTTAACTTCATGATTGGTCTTCTTCACACAGGTTATGAAATGCCAATCGACCGTGAGGTTAGAATTGCTAAGAAGATAAAAGATAATGAGTTGGGTTGGTGCTTAGGAGCAAGGTAAGCTCATATCTGCAACGCCTTCCTTGATGGTGTGTGAGACTGACATTTCATCTAGTCTCCCGTTGTTGGCAAAGGACTCCGGCTGGTCCTGCAAGATTAACCAGGTCTACTAATAATGTGTTTCCATTTTCTGTAGTAGACGAGACAGCGCACACGGCATCAACGAAAGCAAGGATATTATTAGAACTACCTACATTATTTACGTGACCTAATGAAGGGAAGCAACAGCAAGGATACATCTACGTTGGGGGTTAGGAAGATTTTAACATCAGAGGCACCCATGAGAGAGGCTGGCGTTTGCGGGAATATTTGAGTTTTGCGTGTAAAATTACGACACGCGATACACGATAGAAAACGATTATACCACGGTCTCCCCTTTCCCTAGAAGGAGCGTAGAGACGCCCTAAAGAGGGGAAAGGAAACACTACAGTACTCGCGCTGAAGCGTTTTTTGACGGGTGCTGTTGCTTTTTTTACTTCATGTGCCAGAGCATACCTTTGTCACAGGTAAAATACTTCGAATCACAATGCCTGATTAATACTACTCTTGCAATTGCTAAGCAACTCGCCTATCTTGAATAATGGGGTATCTATATTATGTCTCCTAATACTGTGTGCTCGAACGCTCCTGTTGACGGTTTTCCGTAATTCATGTTACCACACCGTCATCACTCTAGCCGTCGTTCTACTCTTACTTAAAGCGGCACATCCACCATACCCAAAACATCTTCAACCACATCCTCGGGCTGCACATCCTCAAGCAACGCCGTGACAGCGGCCAAATCGCTTCCCCACTGCATGCTCCGCTCGCGCTCGGGCGGCACGATCACAATGCGATGCGCATAGATCTTGCGAGCGGCGAGCTGAACTAACTCGGGAGTCGCGAAGCCGAGACCGTGCAGCGCCGCCAGCGAGCGGACAAGCGTGCGGAAATGCGTCGTCGCGGCCGGCGGGACGCTGCCGGGCGTCACGGCCCGGTGCAGGCGCAGGAAGGCGATGATGTTCATCTGGTAGCGCTGCACTTCGATGTCGACGTGGGTTTGGAGGCTCAGCGTCGAGAGCGTGGATATGTCTGTTTCGGTAAAGAGTGGGTTGCGTCCTGGACTGGTATCTGTCGTCTGAGGATTCCCTTCGTTTCGAACCGCCCAGTCGGTTGTTGCTATGTGCTGGCCGCGCCCTGCGGGTGTTGGCGTCGACGGCGTCTTGGATCCTCGCGTCCGCCGGACGACGCTTGCGGAACTTGCCTGGCTGGCTGTGTCGTCGTCGGGGTCTTCCCCCCTGGCTCTATTAGCGTTGCTCACGTCTCCTATATTGTTGTCCCCAGGAGAATCTTCTGCCGTTCCTCCGTCTTCTTCCTCGTCTAGGTGAGGAAATCCGTCCTCGGGATCTTGCCAATGCGAAATGTAGTAGTGATCATTTAGATGTTTCGTTAGACGAGCCTGGCCGGCGCTGTCGGACCCGAGGACGGCGACAAGCAGGAATTGCTTAGGACATGCCTGTACGGCCGTTCGTGTGAAGATGCGCCGCGTGCGCATGAGCTCTAGACATTGGATCTGTACCACTTCTGGCGCGGTGTCGAGATTTCGCGCGAGTATTATGTTGGCGATCTGCTGCTGCTGCTGTAAATGTGACGCTCCGTTGCTAGTGCTGATGTTTGCCTCGGATCCGCGAGCGTGCAGGGGCGAGGGCGTACGAGGGATCGGGACTGGCTGCCGTGTCGGGAGCCGGAGCTGAATTGCGGCGACGAGATCGTCGAGCGTCGTCTCGGGGGTGCAGTCCACGACGCAGAGCTCAGGCCGAAGGTGCGTGAGGCGGCGAGTTGCAGCTCCGCTGTCAGGTCGTCGAGATATTCGGCGTCGGTGCTGATGATGCAATGCTCCCGGCTGATGAGGCAGAGCAGCGCTGCGAGATCTATATCCCCTAGCTCTCGCACCTTGTGCACAAGACCCTCATCCGCCATCTCTTCGTTTTGTGGACATCGAAGATCCCGTTGGATCACATTGCTATTCTGTTTGCCTTCTTGTGGGAAGCATGATAAGTGGATTGAGTTGTTGGACAGGTGCTTGGAGGTTTAGGGGAGCTCTGGCCAGTGGCAGTTTAATCTTTTCACTGTGTTATCCCGGGGAGGGGGATTGCCTAGCTAGGCTAGTCCCTAGGCTCCCGGGCAGACTATGTACCTACATAGTTTTAGAACATCGGGGTTCAAGTGGATCTAGGTACATGTAGATATCGCCATGCTTAACTGCTCCTTACATATACAGTAAGAGTACATTGGAGTTTGCAGATAGATCAGACCTTAAAGTACCCTGTCTCATTACTCTAAAATGCGTCGTGTTCAAGCATTCCAATCATTCCCACCACCTTCTCGGCCGCCACTAATCTCCCATAATCAGTCAGATGTTCAAACTGAATGAATTTAGTGTTAGCGGGAGGGGATATAACTCACACCCCTGACCAGAACTTCTTGTCAACCTTGTCCCCTGGGGCCGACTCAGCCTTATCGTGCCTCTTCTCAAAATCCTGGTTATGTTTCTCGACTTCCCGCTTCTGTTCTTCTGTTAAACCAGATTTCACCCCACTTGCGGACTGGTTTAAAATCTTAGGTTGCGGCGGCGCGTTTTTGCCTTGGGGTCCCTTCAGACCCTCACCCCCGTTTGCCGTCCCATTCTTGGGGATCTGGCCCGCGGTTGGACTGCCGCCGGTTTCGACCGCTTCCTTAGACCGAGAACCACCAGACTGTGCGCTGGCTTGTTCCTCAGCAGCTTCACCGCTTGACGCCGCCTCCTTCATGCTATCGGAAAGCCCGCGCTTGGTGGCAGCATTCGCAGTGCCCTTTCCAACGTCAGGCGGCGCCGGCCCTGGGTGCTCTGAGGACTCCTGGGCTTTGGTTGCCGCGGGTTGCTTCTCCGGATGCTCCGCTACTGGATCTCCTTTGCCATCTCCATACCCTTGGTGAGCGCGAAGAGATGAGGCTGAAACGAATGTACGCTGTTGACTTTGCAGAACCCGTGTGCGAGTAGTAGCCCGTACGACGTTGATAGTGCTGTTGAGGCGGATAGCTACCATGATGATGATGGAATATGAAGTTCGATATTAGAGCTTGTGGCAGATATAAACTCGAATTCAATTAAGAATGCTGATTTTTCTATCCTAAAGATCAATTACAATTCTTTATTGGACTCGTTACGTCGACACGAAAGCAGTAGCATTTAATTGAATCGACACACAATCATACAAGGCTAATTTATCAAATGGTGATCCGTAGATGATGTCATCGTCATGACGCGACCGATTTTCGAAGCACTTTGAGGCGGACACTTACCGGAGGGTACCTAGATACTTTGATACGTTCCTAAATGCAGGGTCTCGATGCTAAACGCTAAGGTAGGGTTGTACAGTACTACGAAATGATCAGTCGAGCCTCTGCTACATTTCAATGATGCGTCAATGTTTATAAGACATGGTAAGCTTAGGCTACCTACATACATACCTACTGCAGGCAGAGATAGTGGAAGTCTAGAACAAGTAAGAGGCTTGTTTGCTATCTCGCTGGCGTAACCAAGAAGGAACCCTGTTAGCGCTGATAGAAGAAAGATGCGGGGCGCTTGTGGCTTTCCCGTGGGGTTACTAGGTCACCTGGCGTACACCAGCCACTGAATATTGATCCGGTGCTGCAAGCGCTAAACGGAGCTCCTTTAAGTAATAGTAAGGGTGACCTTGTGTGTCTCAGCTAGCCTGGAGGTTGAGTTGCTATTGCTTTCTCGACAAGACACCAGGCACAATAACCTCCAACCTTTCCATCCTTTATCTACAATTTCGGCCACCCAAATTTGCGTGTCCCACCACCGGAACGTTGACAAGCAACTGTAATCGTTTTGGTACAGACGGAAGCGTCGTCAATCCCAACATTACCTATTCACCGAGCCCCACGACGAGACAGCTAAGCTCCCGAGCTTGACAATTTCAACATGGCTTCGAGGAAGAAGGTGCTCCTGAAGGTGAGCACGATTCACTCGCTATTTGGATCGCGCCTTGAGTTGCATATCTAATTCGTTTCATTCAAACAGGTTATTATCCTCGGTGACAGCGGTGTCGGCAAGACGAGCTTGATGAACCAATATGTACGTTACCAACCTTCACGAAGACAGTCTCCGAAGACGGTATCTTCGACGTTGAGAGCCACGAGAATTAATACGAGTTTGAATGCCAGGTCAACAAGAAGTTCAGCGCGAGTTACAAAGCTACTATTGGTGCCGATTTCTTAACCCGAGAGGTTCTAGTGGACGATAGGCAAGTCACGATGCAGGTATGATATATGGTATTCTTGTGGCGCTGATATAAACACGGCGGCTGATACGTGGCAGCTTTGGGATACGGCCGGCCAGGAACGCTTTCAGTCGCTGGGCGTTGCGTTCTACCGTGGCGCCGACTGCTGCGTGTTAGTGTTTGATGTCAACAATTCCAAGAGCTTCGATGCGCTAGACAGCTGGAGAGATGAATTCTTAATCCAGCTTCGCCGCGAGACCCCGAGAACTTCCCTTTTGTAAGTGCAGACGGGCTAGGCAGTCTCAGCTTTCAAGCGTATGTGTTGACATTGATGTTACAAGGTGGTTCTCGGTAACAAAATTGACGTCGAGGAGAGCAAGCGAGTAGTAAGTTGATCGTGTTTGAATACTTGAGTTTCATATTGATGCTTACGCAACATAGATTTCAAGCAAGAGGGCAGCTACCTTCTGCCACTCCAAGGGCGATATCCCGTACTTTGAGACAAGTGCTAAGGAAGCCATCAACGTCGAGCAAGCATTCGAAGGTGAGTCTAAATTGCCCATATGAATCAACGCTCTCTATATACAGTCTAACCTGAGCCACATAGTTATTGCGCGGAACGCACTCGCTCAGGAAGAATCTGAAGAGTTTAGTGGAGACTTCCAGGACCCTATCAACATCCATATTGAGAACGACCGTGATGGTTGTGCTTGCTGAATGAGAGAGACGCCCGCGATCCGCCAAATCATTCACGATATCGTGTACTAGCTAACGGTTTGCCCACCACGAAAATGGAACGACATACACTTGTGCGTCGTGCCTACTTATTCATTCACCATACTACATTTACCTACCTAGGACTTCCCGCAGGCGTCAGACCCATCTAGAGGTTTTGAACATCAGGTTAGTCGGCGGTAGGGAATAGTACCTTGCGGTGAGGGACTACTTTTAGCGGGAATGTGTAAAGACAGTGTGCATTTTACGGTTGGCACGTCTCGTCAACACGTAGTAGTTTCAGTCAGCCATGGTATCACCTCTGGCCATTATCCAACCCCTCATCATAATTAGACACTGTTTTGATATTACGAGACGGCGAGTTGAATTTTGGGTTTAGAATCTTTTGTCTCAACATTTATTGAATTGACCAGCTGTGTAAACAACTAAAGAATCTTTAGGTAGTAGCCAAATAGGAGTGCTCGGTGTCAGTTCTTACTTTACTGCCTACGTACATACCACGTACTTGGTGACGCAACTGTAAAATGACCCAGGCTGCGTATGTACTTACCTATGTAGGTAGGTACCTAATGTTAGGTAGTGTAAGATGCTACCTACCTTAGGTATGTACCTACCTGTACTAGGTACTTACATGTAGGTAGTAGAATAAGCTAGGTGGGTGCCTGCCGTATTAGTACACTAAGTAGGTGGTAATATTGAAACAAGATCCGGTATCTCAATTTATACTGTAGGGGCTAGTGCAGGCAATTGCATGTAGATTGCAATATCACCTACATATGTACCTAGCTGCCCCCTAGGTGGTGGCGTATACACCTGCCGGCTGCCGAACCTGGGAATATCGTGCATGCCGTGTATGCCGTACGACGCGACGAATCTATTTGCTTCAAGCCCGAGCAGGATTCGGCCACGGATGCATCCATTTTATTATATTTACTTCTGCTGTGCGTATCCCGTTTCCGAACAGTTCTCTTCGTGAGGGGGTTTGATTGTTGATGCTTGGGACTCTAGCTTTGACATCAAGTCAATGATTCCCTCCAGTGCCTCCGACATTACCTACCGATCGTGTACTCATCCGACTTGAGACTCTCACCTTCGGAGCCGCTGGCGACGGCGCGTTATATGTCACAAGGGGACAACGGTACGACGAGAAGTCAGGCATCGATAACGATCTCCACCGGCGACCACCCCTCCTCCTCCTCCCTTATGTCTCGCAGGAATTCGATCGGTGCGGGACGCACATTCGGTGCTTGGCACCTTGCGCGCAGGACGCTTGGAATCGCGTTACTTCTCGTTACGGTTTTCCTTTGGACGACGTCGAATTTCCTCGCTAGTGTAGGTTATACCGATATTCAGCGGACCACTCTCCCAGAAACGGCATAGCTAACGGACTGCCAGTACATCTTCTCTGACCGTACTTATAACAAGCCGTTCTTTGTTGTGTACATCAATACGTCCATTTTCGCGATTTCGATGATACCAATTTCTATCAAATACGTATTAAAGAATGGCGGGTTTCGACATGTGAAGAACCAAGCACTGCTGGCCTGGAGGGAACGCGCTCGGGGAACGGAGAGGTTTAAGCCTCAGACAGAAGATGAAGATCCGGCAATAGGGGAACGGCTGCTGGTCAGCGAGGATGAAAGTCTCGAGACACACGGTATCTCGAAATCGAAAACCGTCGAGAAGTTATCGTTCTTCGAAACTGCTAAATTCAGCCTCGAATTTGCCTTGATTTGGTTCTTCGGGAATTATTTCGCGTCCGCCTGCCTGGAGTACACGAGCGTCGGGAGTGTCACGATTCTTACTTCCACAAGCAGCGTCTGGACGCTGATCTTTTGCGGCTTGATGAAAATCGAGCCGTTCTCGGTCCGGAAGCTTATCGGCGTGCTGGCCTCGCTATCAGGCGTGATCCTTATCTCATTGGTAGACCTTTCCGGCGATGGAAATGACGACGGTCGAGGTAACTTCCCACACAAGACGCAGGCACAAATCGCGGTCGGTGATGCAATGGCTTTTTTTAGTGCCATTGTCTACGGTATTTACGTAGTCGTGATGAAGGTTAGGGTGGGAAACGAAGACCGTGTCAATATGCCTCTATTCTTTGGCCTCGTCGGTACCTTCAATGTTCTCTTACTCTGGCCACTATTCCCCATTTTACATTATACAGGGATTGAGCCTGTGAGTTTGCCTCCGTTAGGTTGGTTGACGAGCCGAGAGATTGACTGATTGGCAGTTCGAATTACCTCCCAATGGTAAAGTCTGGGCCATTATTCTCGTATGTTCCCCGCTAGATTGTTCACTTCTCGAAACTAACAGCTCTGCAGCTCAACTCACTATCATCTTTTATCTCCGATATGTCTTGGGCATACGCTATGCTCCTGACAACCCCACTCGTTGTTACCGTGGGCTTGTCATTAAATATCCCGCTGTCGCTGATCGGGGAGATAATCCAGTATGAGCAATATTCAAGCTTCGTGTATTGGGTCGGTGCTGTAATAGTAGTGATGTCGTTCGTATTCATTAATCACGAAAGCCACGAAAACGATGGGGAGGTTAAAGCTGGAGACTCAGAAAGCGTATTATGATTAATGCGGCGTTTGTGTGTTGTTGTTCAGCGGAGGGCGATGTTGGATATAGCATGGGACTCAAATGTATGTCTACTCTCAGCGTTGCATGAATAAGGCGCTTTCTCGGCTTCTCTTTAGGTACCAGGTCGGACACGTGCACCGGTAACCGGGCTGATATCGGTACTCTGATATAGGGAATAGATAAAAATACACATGTGTGGGTGTTAGATAAATTGCAAGGGTACTATCTTCGATAGCCAGGTGCTTAGATCAGGTAGCTCTAGTTTAACGGGAAGTTCGAAAGAAGGCTCAGGCCTCTTATGCTTTAAAATCTATCGATGTAGAGGATATTCGAGATGTGAATAGAGCTCTGATGTGAGCACATTTGGTAGATTACACCGTTTCTTAAGAAAGTCATTTTAGACTATAACCTGAATGATAGTATTTACTATTAGCCTAGTTAGTCACATACTACGTAGGAAGTGGCTTTGAGATTAACTTCCCCAAAGGTTGTTGGAGAGTCGAGGTTTACATACGTCAATAGCTTTAAGTTATTGTGATAAAATAAGCATCTACATGACGAGCTGCATACGCCTGTAGATTAGAGGCATACGTGATAGGGTGTCGAGGCGAAAAGATAATTGATACGAATATCTCGGCCTGCCTGCCCTGTTCTGGTGAAACGAAGTCTCCTTATTTTGTATGAAAGATTATGGGAAGTTCGAGGATCACGCCCGAAATGAAGAGGTCCTGTACCATGTCACGATTATATTCCTGAGTGGCCGTTGTTACAATTCGGTCTCATACTCTATCTGACCTTAGACGACTCGTCAATGATTTTGTACTTAGTTTTCTCTATCTCAAGGGACGGTCTCCGTCTGAGTTCGGGGTGGCGCCGAGTCTGCTGGTATTACTGTTTAAGGGGCCCGAGGAGGTAGCGACGAAGAGGAAATTAGCTTTAGCTTCTGGTGAGCTTTAGGAACCGCAGAAGGCGGCTAGACAGGCACTATCGTTTGGGTGTTATTATTATGAGGACAATTGGCTACTGTCGATATGTATTAAAGTCAAAGATACGAACCCGCAGATCCGCGAGCCCCGGGGGCACAACACACGCCATAAATACGACCTGTTTAAAAACGAGGTTTACATTGACCATTCAGCCGTAGGTATCATCAAATTCATCCTTCACGTAGATGATAGGCAGACAGAAATCGCACCACAGTGACCCAATGCTTAGCCCCTGTAGACACACTTATCGATCTTACAAATATCCATAGATACCTATGAGATTACCATGCAGGGCGTATTCGTTAGCCTATCGACGATGTAATACACCACAGTAGATATGTATAAAGATTAGTAATCATCAACATTGAAAAGCCGGTTACGTGAACGGTCTAGGTAATTGACACGTACATCATTAGAATCGTACAGGGGAGTGATCATGCCATTATAAGAGCAAGCGTAGCCTACCAAACCGACTCACCCGGAATACATCCATTAGAGAAACAGCACGCGCACTTCACCTCGTGGACGAAATCCCGATATCACGATACGAGGCAACCCACATCAGACCGTATTACCTAGGAATTGAGGGAGTTAAATATGCCAGCAAACGAAGCTACCACTCTAAATTCGTCCGGCGGTCCCCTCTTCCGCAGACCAGACATTTCCCATGAGGAATTCGCGACGGCCTGGCACCGCCACGGACGACTTGGCACGCCGTGGTGTTTGAACTTCGGAACCTGGGAGTATACCCAGATCCACATGCCCTCTCCTTCTGCATCTGCCGGAGAACCAGAATCAGCTTCGACGTCAGCAGCGGACAGTGAGACGATCGAGTCCAAGGCCAGACGCATCCTCAAACAGGCCGACGGTGTAGCCATCCTGCGCCGCTACCAAGTTCCCACGGATGGGGGGAAACGGTATTTCGAGAGCGTCATCCTCGCTGATGAGAGGCGGTTCTTGCACGACGAGTCCGGAGCAGGCGCCGTCATCGGAAACCCGCCTGTTTACGACGTCCCAGGTAAGTCACCAGAACCCCTGGTTTGGCATGTCATAGAGTTGCAAACTGTATAAGGGGCATATTCTGCTCTTGCTGCTCCTACAAGCCCCTGAAACTCAAAACAATCCTTACAATATGTGGAAATTACATTACTGACTCCCATATTATAAAAGCGCTGCATGTTGATGTTTGGCGGGAGATGGCGTTGAGTATGGGCGGTGTAGAATATGGTAAGCAACCAGTTACGACCTTACACAGCACGAGCCCGAGCCCGAAAAGTTAAGGCGAAAAAACAAGAATGATTACTAATCTATGATACTACAGTTAAGATTAGAGATGGGAAGGATGTTGCTGGCGGCGCGATATGGGAGGAGTGGGAGAGGGTCAAGAAGGAGGAAGAGGAGACGAAAACTCATAGCTTGAGGGGAAGTGATCATCAGGGGCAATAGGAGAGACTATATGTACAAGTACCTGAGTTCGTTAAACGATCTGAGTCTATGAAGTACCTACTCAACATATGTACCTACTGTATTAAGCAGTCACGACTTCCTTGCTCAACATCTCGCCCACCGTAGCCCACGGCCGCTGGCATCTTGACCAACTTCGAGAAGGTGACCTAACATAGATCTTCCGAGAACCTAAGCCTTCTCCCTGTGTCACAAACCCTGGTATGCGTTAGGTAATAGACTCTTGTTGCTGCACGGGTGACTTTAAAACACCTACGTGAGACTATTCTGACTATATACAGAAGTCCCTCTGTCTCTGTGTCTGGCTTGTGACAGTTATTATACCTTGTTAAACATTCTTATGCTCTACAAACCTGCTATCTATAGTCAGTGAAATGAAATATGCATAGAACAGAGATGTGTGTATTTCTTGGTACCCTTATGATTAACCCCTTCTACGACACCCTGACTCTTAAGTCTACCCAGGTATAAAACCATCGCACTCGACGTCAGGAGCTCACTCGATTCAATATATATTTTCATAGTGACTCAATATGTCACGTACGACCATATCTACTGGAAAACTCGGGATCCGTCCGCTCTCCCATAGATAAGCCAGTGAGAGCTGAATTAGTAGTTGGGTCGGTGACGACCAGCGAATCCTCGGTGTTGTACGTATTCTTTTTTCTTGTTTTGTATTTATTTTCCTTATTCCTACCTATAATTATTAATCCCCGAGAGATTGCTTAAAGTATATATTGCCGAGATATCGATATATTTGGTATAGCTTTAATTTTTCTATATATTGTTCGTTGTCCTTTAAAGATAATATTGACTTACTTACTACCACTCCTACTAGCGAAAAATTTGCCTGCCCGGTGGAGATCACTGGACCAAACAAAACGTAAAGATTCTACGAAGAGCTGAATATGATTTCGATGAGTTGGGCGGTCATAGACCGCGTAACATACGTGAAGTGCTACGACCGACCGGGTTTGAGCTTTCGAGGCGTCATAGTCTATTTAGATGCGACGGACGCCTGAGTGGACAGAATTCAAGCGGTCAAGCGCCATATCCGGCGAGATAGTTATCTCGGATTCAAAGTTAACTTATCTCTATAAGCGGGTTTCTCCAACAGATGCCGGCAAGATCAAGAAGCATAAGCCTGGACTACTTCTATTGCTGTCTAGCTGGGAGTCTTTCGCGCTCTGTTCTTCGACCTAGCTGTGGTTCCATTAAATGCTCCTAAAGAACTTTCGTCACGGTATGACGACGGCAGACCTGCCCGCTGCGGGGAAAATATACTGCGTTGTTTGATAATTCCAGAGGCTTGGCGGTAACTGGAATATCTCCAATTTCTCGAGTCATACCTGAGGTATCATTTCACTCGCAACGGCAAGTCGTTATAAAATGAGGCTTCGTAGGGAGTCTGACTAGAATAAAAACACAAATGTGTTTAAAGATTTTTATTAATACTGGTTTCTTTTTTTGGAGTGAAAATACGTCGATTCTAGTGCACAGCCAGTCCAGCGAAGCAGAGGGAATACAATTTGGTGTTCGTACATATCATGTAGGCATTCAGCACCCGATAATTGTACGTGAGTCCCTAACTTAGGCGAGGACTACTGTAGGTCACACATTATTTTGACTTCAACGACCTTCTTGTCATTGCGTCGTGATTGAACTGTTATTTCGTAACAAAGGCCACGCAAGTCTTAGCTCGTCACAAAACTATCCATTAGGCGCGCTGCTGAACGGTCCGCCGTTCTGATCCTCGTAAAACTTCGCCTTCAGTATCTCGGCCTCCACCATGCGTCCCGTGGCATTGCAGAAGTCGGCTTGGATGTAGAGCCACTTGTTGGCGCGATAGCGCGCCTCGAGGCCCGCCAGCACGCGGCAGTCGCTCTCGCTGTAGAACCGGTCTGGACGGAGAACTTTCTGGTCTGGGTACATTATACTGTACTGCGTGTCGTAAATGTAACGGCGCTGTGCCCAGTACTCCGCCTCCGGGTCGTTGTCGTTGTCGTCGGGGCCAGAGTCGGAGCCAGAGTCTGGATCTGAATCCGAGCCCGAAGAGGTTTCTGAAGCTTGCTTCTTATTTTTGTTCGTCTTACTCGTGGGCGGAGTCTCTGACTTAGAGTCCCAATTCGCCGCATCTTTGGACTTTCCTTTATGTTTTGCCTTTAATTTGTCCGTCTTCACTTCGTTGTTGTCTTTAGACGTCCTCTCATCTCTGTCTTTGGCGCTCTTCTTCGGCTTAGACTTATCGTCGTCGTCCTCGATGTATATCTTCGCTAGCTTCGCGGTCGTGATTCCCAGCTCCTTGGCCTGTGAAGAGAGAGCGCGGTGGCGTTGCTGACATTCCCTCCTGCCGCGCTTGAGTTCCTTGCCTATCTCGGCCCATCTGCCGTCGTGGTTGCTTCGGTCAGCCGTAGATCTCACGAAAACTGATCCAACGAGGAAAATGATATAAAACTGGTAGAATATGGTGTAAACGTACGATTTAGCCTCGGACTTCCTCGTGCAGATGATGCGATCTTCATTTCGCGTCCACTTGGGAGCGGCATCGGACGACTCATCTGTCGTAGTCATCTTTCTGGTTCCCTTTCTTTTGGTCTTAGACTTTGCGGTAACAGTATTCTTAGGTTCGTCGCTAGTCCCGACTACGGCGCATGTAGATCCGATATCACTGCTGTTGCCAGATGAATGCAGATATTCGGGCTCGGGGGAGACTTGTGTAGCCAACGGGCTCTGGAAGGTGACCTCTTTTGCTCGCGTTTGAAGGTTAGCATCTGCCTACACCTCATAAAGGCTACACGCCTTTGTTTAGAGGTGAGTAGAAGAGTATTGTGGGTATGGGAAGCATAGAAAAGTATGAGGAGTTGAAAAAATGTCTGTCAAAATGGAAGGAAAGAATTCGCGATTTCGTACTCTTCCTTGGCCTAGTTGGGCCAAACATTGTGTACAGCATTATCAACCTGCGTGAGGTTTGTGCTCTGGGGTGAGATGCGAGCAAATAAAGAAAGGGTGCATGGTGGATGGATGTTGTTGTTGCGGGAATGGGATGTAAAGAGTTAGTGAATGATATTTAAGGGAGTTGTAGGCACATACCCTTTGTCTCTATTCTCAAGAGAGACAGGTGAGGTTTGACACAGATCAGTGAGTCAAGGTTGTATTTACCATATACACCAAGGCGCACGTGAGAGAAATGTCAACAATAATCAAGGGATCGGGTCTACAGTGCTGTTGGTGGTGTAAATAGTTGCTCACGGCAACACTCGGTGGTTAGGTGAGACCTGCAACTGCCACAACAAAAAAATTGCAATTCTGGAATATAATAGATGGCTTGTTTTAACACCTAGAAATTATAAAATATGATATTATTTATTCTATTATCCAAGTTATTTTAAACTTTTTTTATACATAAACATAGTCTAAGTAAAAACTATGTATAAATTAAAGATAAATAAAGCAGGTCTTTACCTAGTAGTTTATTAAGCTATGTGCTTTAATAATAAGAAGTGTAGTTGCTTTATAAAACTTTGGTTTAAAAGACCTCTTGTTAAATCTTAAGCAAAGGTAATGGGTATAATATAATAAGTGTTTTAAAAGACAACATAGATTGTTTTAAAGTCAATGCTCTAATCTGCTTTATTATCTTGTAATATAAAACATATAAGTATGAAGCACTAATTTAAAGCCTTGGATTTCCTTTATTTTCTAAGTTCCTGAGCGTTTCTAAGCTGCTGTGCACCTATTTGTAAAGGTAAGACATTTTGAGATCATGTTTTGCCAACCCATTTTCGGCCAAAAAACCAACTCACATTAGTAGTTAAAAACTTACCAACATAGGTTTAATGCTAGGCTAGTGCATGTTTCTTGCTTACCTAGACCAGCTATAGAGGATCTAGAAAAGGAGAACTTGAGTTGGTAAAAGCTAATAAAGGGGAAGAACGTTGCATGGTAGGACAGTATTGCAGGATTGTTGTAACCAATAATGTCCTGATCGTGTCTGAATCTGCTACGTTGGGTCCCTGTCTTCAGTAAAAGGCCATTCGTAGAGTAAAAAAATGTCAACTGAGCTATGCGGAGCTGGCTATGACGCCTGAGGCACGCCTACTGACTTGGGCTGGGCGGTTGGAATGAGGCTCGCGGCCATATGAATCGAGGTAGGCAGGCTGTATTTATCCAAATCATTTAATAATTATAGACATATTGGAGAACGCCTTAATTAAATAGAACGCAATAATATATTCCTAAAAAAATAAAACAAACGTAATGATTATAGTTATAAATATACCCCGGCCTACCAAGTGGCTAGACTTAACGTTAGTACAACATGTTTTAATACGCTGTTGTCGATAACCTTGTATTGTTTTGCAAGGTTGGTACACGGCTAAGGCCAAGTTCCTATGACCGCCAGCCTTCCGGCAAGACATAAGTCTAAAGGCAATAACCATTGGTTGGCAAGGGTCACGAGACCTATAATTAAAGGTCCTCGATCAGAGGCAGCCAGAGAGTAGGCCAAAAGCATAGACCCCAAGGCTGTGTATAAATAAGGGTAGATTAGGAAGGCTAATGATGAATACGAATTATTGTTCTAAGCTTTGAATATAAGCCCTTGTTTTAATGTGGTGATGGTGGTAGTTGGTAAGGATGAGGAAGAGGAGGAAGAAAAAGAGGAAAAGAAGAGGATGGAACAGGGACGTCGCTCTTATCGAGGAATTATCCTCTCGCTTCCTACCTACCGGCGCTATTGCTGGTCTTGTACGAAGTGTTTATTCTAACATTGCTCGGCTAAAACATTTTAGCACGATCCTGAACAAGCCCGGCTGAGGTAATTTACTAAATGGCCTATTTAATTTTGAGTGTCATTATTGCAATGCTGCGTCGGAATTTTTGTTGTGTCGTGGAAAGTACGGGCTATGTATATAACAGAGCTCCTTGCGGACACTTCCATGTTACTCATTTTGTTCATTCTAAAATTTTGATATCTACTCCTTAATCCGACAGTGAGCCTACTTGGACAATTTACACATTTATTATATCAATAAAAATAAGCTAGCAAACCTCCTTCTGCCTACGTTTATAGCCGTGATAAAGAGGAAAGAGGAAAGAGAATACCGTGGGGTTTATGGATTACTGTAACAAGTCATGAAGTGCACACCCTCTCACTTATAACCCAGAAACTGATGAGTAGGTTTTATTTGGCTGAATGACGATGGTTTTGAGCTGCGGGACAGACTAATAACTTATGTGTCCGGCTGCGGTAGGAGGTCTATTCTCTTTATTCTGCTTGCTACCCCCGTAATGACAAATTTGCTTGTCTCGACAACTTCTGGGAGCACTCCTATTAATGATATTGGGATGACGAGTCACATGTCCAAAGCGGCGAACTTCGTATTTGTAGAGTAACTTCGCCCACTAGACTGGAGATAAACAATGTACTAATAGGGGTTCTGTGAGGACGGACTGGAAACGATATTCCAGGAGAATTGAGATATAATACATTTATTGCTACAGCTGATCTACAGATCTATGCTCCGATCGCTCGTCCATCTGGGGAGGTAGAACTTTGTGTTTTCATACACGAGAAACGTGACCCATGTTGCAGGCATGACTCTCACCACACCAGGGATAATGCCACGGTAGAAGCCGCGCCACCCTTCCTCACTCCAGGTCCTCTTCAGGACGCCTCGAATACCTCGCCCAAATCGCTCCTCGGCGTCGTAGTTCTGAAGACGACTTCGGATGACTTGATAGGGGTATGTGACTGCACCAGCCACCAGCTTAGACACACTTGAGATGACTAACGTGGCCTCGTTAGTCATCCACTGCCTCCCACGATCGTCCAGGTGGCTTGTCCCTGTAGCACTCTTCTGCCGTCGCTTGATGTATACCTGCTTTAATGGATCGTAGACGGCAAACTGTACGGCTCCGTGAGAAACACCAAAGAGACTGATTCCGAGACCACGATAGAAGCCTCTCCAGCCCTCAGTCCGCAGAAGTTGTGCGGCGCCCGCCCACATGCTAGGATATGCACCAAGAGCACCACGATCGGAAGAAAGCATACGTGTCTTTAGAACCCAGATAGGATTGGTGAGGACCTGGGTGAACATGCCTGCTGCGCCGGACGCGATGAAGTAATCCTGAGGGGTAAGCGCGGCTACCTTGTTACCGGGCGATGGAGCCTTGAGGGCCAAGATGGCATTCTCAGCGCGGGTCTTGAAGAAGAAAAAGGAGGCCCAGCTCGAGGCGTTTCCCAGCAGATTCGGCGTTAGACCGCGGTAGAGGGCGGCGACAGGATATGGCGTGCTGATCAAAGCGCGAATAACCGAGATAGTGGTCAGGGTCTGGGCAGTTGCGCCATGGCTGCGATGTACTATTCGCATGTCAGTCAACAATTCATTCGCATACAACGGCCTGGGCGATCATGACGTACTTTGCATGCGGGTTTTCACAATGTCTAAGGGATGAACTACAAGGGTGGCGACAGAGCCGGCGGTCAAGCCGGCAATGGTCTCGACGAGGGCGGGAGAGAGGCCCGCATCGTGGCGGTGGGTCATAGAGACGGGTTATACAACGGAAAGTTAAAAATGATTACATTATGTGTCTGAACACAGACGGGCGGTCTCGGTACCTTAGCAAAACAAGCCGTGAATCATGACGGCGATAGAAGGGTCCGAGGTCCCCGGTTGTGTTACCCTGAGATAGTCGGGATGTATGTATGTACCTAGGTATCTTAGGTACCTTTATAGTAGGGACGGGATCCACACGAAACTGTTTGCGATAAGATAATAGGTATGCTTGATAGTAGAATACCCCACCAAGTTCCACTATCTTTAGAGGTAGGTACCTAGGTACTGTAGTGATCATTGATCGAGAGTCCACCTCACTGGCAACTCTCCATCTTGGACCTGACGAACGACAGAACCTGGTGGCTTGCGTTTCTTCATACTAGATCTAGATTTCGGATCAGCTGAAAGCTTATGCCGGTAGTGATGGCGGCCACAACGGAAACCATGGTAATGGAAAAGACTTCCCAGATTGCCGAGACGCTTGGGCTGTCGATAGTGGTTGAGTTCACGTATGGTCCTACCACCCCTCATCACCCATCACCCATCACTCTCACCCTCACCCCCATCCTCACCCTGTCTGTTCTGACTGAATGTGTTAGTG
Source organism: Xylaria polymorpha (assembly GCA_003426235.1). Classification (NCBI taxonomy): domain Eukaryota; kingdom Fungi; phylum Ascomycota; class Sordariomycetes; order Xylariales; family Xylariaceae; genus Xylaria; species Xylaria polymorpha. Next base: position 108,527 of record NQIM01000076.1, read on the forward strand.
GCGGTTTGGAGATGCTGTTCTCGGATCAGCGCCGACATGAGCTCTCCATGCCAGCGATCGATAAGAACAGCAAGCCCGTAACTATCGCTTATCTCGTAGAATACCTATGTGAGAACACGATGAAGGATACCCGGAAGGAGTTATTCGTCCTCGACCATCATGTGTGAGTGATCCCCGGTCCCTCTTCACCGCCCCCCTCCCCCCACCTCGCCCTAGAGACATCGTTGTAGAGCGACTACCGTATAGGTCGGCCACAGGGGTAGTTTGGCGTCGAATCGCTGGCCGTGGCCGAATTCCTTCGCCAACTCACCGACCGAGGACAAGACATGTGAAAGCCAGATCCAACTGACCGGTTATACAGGCGACCAGGTATCCTGGTTCTTATCAACGACGCCGACTGGGAATTAGAGGGGGAGGAGGCCTATGAAATTCAGAATGGTGACAACATTTTATTTGTCTCAACGCTGCATGGAGGTTAGGCTAGCCAGTACGATGCCCAGCACACCCGTGCCATCGTCAATCCTGCGTGCTTTGTGTCGTATCTTGGCTCCCAACGTTGCAGTTGAGCCTAATCGTGCATCTTTTGCTTGCTGCAGGTGGTAAGGATGAGCCTTGTATAACCGGGTTTTGGGGTTCGACCGCCGCGGATCCCATCTCGCGCTGCCTGCTATCTTGGGAGTTGAGAGGCCTGCCCGTTCCGCACAACTACACTTCACTTTGAATATGCGCGGTCTAAACGACCCCGCGCCTCTGCATACGGAACCAGGGGTGGCCGATCGGATAATACCATGCGATGAAAGCAAGATTTACTACTACTACCTCGGACTATACATACATATCCCCTACCCTAAGTAGGGCCGAGCTATTAAGAGTCGAAAGTTGGTAATTACCATCATTCCAAGGTCGATCTGTTAATCGGATTTCGGCTACTGAATGATCGATTTCTTGACGCCAATTTTCACCCCCACAAACATGCATGCATCTATATCTCCGAAAACCGATCTATTTGACGGATTACGGGCATTCGAGATTGTGACGCCCACCAATCTACTGCTGTGCTGCGTACTTCTGCAGAAATATGTGTAGGTGTGTGTATGAGTTGATAGACATGCCAGGGGGTCAGCCTACTCGAATCTGGCTCGACGCATTCAGCTTGGTCCCGTTCCATCGATCGTAATTTTCTCGTTAGCGCCCCGATCTGCCTAGTCTATCGAAACGGGCGACTCGCAGGAGACAGAGAGAGACTGCTCACAGCCTGTTCACACAGCAAACAGCGAGCAAACCGACCAGATAGGAAACCAAAAGAAAACCTTCGCTATCTCATAAGATCATCGAAAAAACACGAACCCATGCATTGTTACCCTGCTTCGCTACTCCAAATCATACCCCACGTATGCGCTGTCCCGATCTTGGCGACGCGTCGCATAGTGAAGCTGATGACGAGGCAAGTTACCTACGCGAACGGGCTGCGCTTGCTTGTATGTAGTATACGAACCCCCCCGGGCCGTTTGGCTAGTGAATAGTAGACCGTAGGGTTGCGTTTGTAGATACGCTATCTAGAGTGTCATCAGGGGGCGGCAACTCCCGCACCACGGATGTTCCCGAACGGGATTCCGTTTGACGGGGCGGTTGGGCAAAATAAGGCACAGTCACTTTATCATGATTCCGTAGCTGGTCAAATTTCATACCGCCGATCGATGCAGAGCCGTCTACCGCCACCTGAAAATAATTGTCATGCATGTATGGTCTGGTCACATTGTTTCCATCAGTTTGTTTGATTTGGATTGGTACCCATTACAAACCAATCAGGCTTACGAAACTACTATAACCAAAGAGGGCATGTGAATCCAACAGACTTTGATACTCCTTGCTCTTGGACAGAGCCTACTACAGTACTTATCGAGAACGTTGCTCGTACTCGTACTCGTCCGCCCATCCCGCGCAGATATGAGACTTTGGGATTATAACTCCACCGGCACATGCCGGAACCTCTCTTTCACCCCCTCCCCGACCAATATCCCATTCCCTATGCAGCCGCCATGCAACTCGGGACCAAGAGGTAAATAACAAACCAATGAAATCACATGGCCACACCCATTTTTGAAATACACGATAGACATAACCAAGCAAAGAGATAAAAACCACGAAGAGAAAAAAGAGAAATCCCGCACCACAAGAACAAGCGCGGGAAAAAGAGCAGAGAACCGACCATGTTTGTACGTGTTTGCGGGTTGAAATTGTTCAGACAGCCTAGCCAAATGCTCTCCCGCCCATATCCCTATCCACATACAGTTTGTAGAGCTTCAACATGTAGAAAATCAAACAATCCACCTAGCCCCAGTCAGAGAGGGAGGTCTAATAACCCCCCTTTTCAGCGCCGCGTTGAGAGGTTTTTTTGTAAAAGAAAAAAAAGAGATCAAAATTGACAATTGCCTCCCCACCTACGCTATGCCGGCATTCTTGGAAATCCTCCCCCGTCCTTATGCCCCGTCGCCCAGGGCCGCTCTGCGTGTCGCGGCGTACTGGTTGAGCAGGCCGGATAGATGTGGTACGCTCTAAGAAGCGTGTGGTAAAGATGAACAAGAGACGAGGCCGTGAAATGAGCATGAAACGGAACCAAACGAAGGAAAAGGATTAAAAAAGAAAAGGAAAAGAACAAATTGAGAAAGAGCAGACGTCCCCGTCAAGCCTTTAACGATGTTTGGTATCTCAGAATTCGACATGTGCCGCCCAGTTGTGTTGTTGCCTGATATGTGTGCATAGCGCACCCTTTTTGTCGCGGTATTGCTGTGATAGTAGAGTAGCTACTTACTATACGGCATGCCACCTTCTCTTGCCCCTTGTTTCATGGGGGGCGCACATCCCGCTAGTACATTCGGTCGTGAAACGGGAGGCCGCGGTGGTGGTCGTCGTATATGCCGCCCGGAGAACTGGCTGGCGTAATGGTGCCGCTCGAGATGCTGGATTGATCTATCTCGTACACGTCGTACCCATTCCCGCCTCGGGTGACCAGGAAGTCCTGTCCCAGATTGCCCCGTTGCATGCCGAAGTGGCCAAAGCCCATGGAATGAGGCAGGCCGTGCGACATGGAGAATGGGGTGTGCTGGAGCTCGACGGGCGACTGGAGCGGATATTGGTTGGGCAGGGTATTGGAGTGAGGAAGAAGCTCGACCCGGCACTCCTTCCCTCGCCCTTTGATCCCCTTGTTGCTGTTCTTGTGCACTGTCAGGAAGTAGTCCCACAGTTCACGATCAGCTTCCGTCATCTCGGCAACGGATCTCATGTTGGAGAACTTGAGCTCTAGCTCGCGAAGCTCCTCCTTGTGGTAGTTGTTTTGGTGTGTCTGTGGCAGAACTGGGGTTAGCACTATTCCTAAACACAAGGTTTCTTAACGCGCAAACTTACCTTGAGGTTGCCCCGCGAGCTGAACGACTTGCCGCACGACTTCAAGATGCAACGGAAAGTGTTGCGCTTGTAGTGCGTCTCTAGATGAGCCGCTAGATTGCCCTTCTGGGGGAAGGCCCTGGTACAGCCCGTGAAATGGCATTTAAAAGGCCGTTCTCCTAAGTGGCGGCGCTCATGAGTCTGATAAGTGGTGAGCATCTGTTTCGGCAGGCTAGAATGAAGACACATACTCGTAGGTTGCCTTTCTGCGTGAAGCGTTTGTCACAACCGGCGAACGTACATTTCTAGGCGGCGCGTTAGTCGCTTCGTTTATCAGGATGGGTATTAGCCTTACATGAGGTCTCTCCCCAGTGTGCGCTCGGTCGTGGATATGTAGGTGGGTGATTTGCGAGAACCGCTTGTGGCACTTCTTTCTGTGACAAGCATGAGGTTTGTCTGTCAGTTCCACGCTGCCCGTGTCCACCTTTGACCTCTTCCGACTGGCAGCCCCCCCGGCACTGCTATTGTTTGCACGGGCCTTGGGCTTAGACTGCGTGGCCGGTGTAACCCCCTCTGTTCCATCGTTCTTTTGCTGAATAATTTTCATCAGCCGATCAATACCCGTGGCGAAGACCGGGTTGGAAGCCTGGCCATCCACTGTATTTGATGGGATTGATCTATCCTTCAAACTCTCTGGGGGCTGCGACTCGCTCTTGATAATGGGACTCAGGCTCGATTGTTTTACGGGTAAGTGGTGAGTCTCCTGGAGAGGTTCGGGTAAGCCATGAACGGAGATAGTAGTCATGTCTAGCATTGCGCGCTCCGGTAGGTACTGTTTCGCGGATACGACCGAACTCGTGGCCTCGGGCGCATCATAACTGTCATAGACGAACCCATGGTGTACAGGGTATTGCGGTATCAAGGGTGTGATGGTGTAGGACTGTTCCATGACGAAGGCAGGTGGTAGGCCCTGCCATGTCTGGTGAGGAGGCCATCGTTGCCAATTCTCGGGCTCTGGCCGACGAGCCATGTTGACTGATTGGCGACGTTCAAAAGTCGACGATATAAGCAACTGCTCCTGTGCGTGATAACACGGATGCGTTGATGCTAAACGTAGAGCGTCGGTGTTGTAGTCGATAGCAGGTTTACAGCTGTTGCGATGTATGGTGTAAAAGCAAAATACCGCCCAACGATAGGAAAGGTTGAAGGTGAGTTGGGGAATAGGAAGTGGTCGTCAACCCGTGCCGACAACAAGGTTTATTATAGTCGAGGTATCTTGGAAGGTGAGACAAAGCTTCCGATCTGGGATAGAGCGAATGTATATATTACCGGTAGTAGGTGTTCGAAATGGGGGACCATGATGTGCGGCCGGGGTCGATCTCGGAGCCAATCGACTGGATCACCCCTCAACGTATCGATCTTGGGGATCTATCATATCAAGGTATGCATGTGGGTACGGAAATAAGAAGCTGGGCTAGTCTGATGAGGCTTGCTCCTTTCCAAGACACCCCCATCCCCCGGGCTTCCCTGACCTGGCAAGTTACTTAATGGGGCTATACGCTACACATACAGCATACAGCTGGTGATTAGGAAGGAAACCTGTGGACAATTTGGGACCTTGGAGACCCTGAAAGACAGGGAGGCCTGTCGTCAGGGCGCCAAGGTGATCGGGACAGCGAGACATTTTGACTCGTCCAAACAGAGACAGAGGGGACCAGACCAAGATCCAGTACGGGACTGGCACTGCAAGACAAGGCGTGGCGGGTTGCAGATTTGATACTATGAGCGCACACACACACACATACACACACGGCGTTATCCATCCGTAGCAACATCGGTCGCGCGAACAAACGAGAGAGAAAGCTGGACGACAGTGTCTCTCGCCCATGGGTTGTCACCTCTTCAGCAGCGAGCAAGTAAGAAGAAGGCATAGATAAACGGCGAACAGGGAGGACCCGGTGAGCCTTCCACCACTTGCATGTGCAAATGATGCAGAAAACATGTGGAGAAGCGTGCTATATCCTCGCCTTCTCCCACAGTATTCCGTAAAAGCGATGTGGTCTCTGATCTCCTGAGCGGCCCATCTCACGACTTAAAAGGCCAAATCGTCATTTCAGAACGTGGTGTGTAATCCACCGGAAAACAGAGACAAGGGTCTTAGCGTAGGGACGAGGAAGCTAAGAAACGCCTGCTGCAGTAGCCAGGACGACTAATGGTAGCCTCCAGGGGGGTCTACAGCTGTAGCGTCCGAGGAGTCAAGAGCCTCTCCCAGGAATGTACAGCAGCACAGCAGTACTTCTGGCTGTACTTGGACGAAAAGAGCAAAGACCAGAAGAGCCGGGTCGACGAAGAGCCAAGGATGGAGATGATAGTCCAGCGCCTCGGGAAGACAGGGGATCCCCTGCAGCTGGAATTTCCCTGCCGGCAATCCCGCTACGTCGACGCCCTCCAGCCCTCATGCGCCGCTCTCTCGGCCTGTTTGAGAGTTCGAAAACGACGTCGCCGCCACTTGCGACAACAGACAGCGTCGAGGGGCCAGGGGTGTGCTGCACTGCGCTGTACACCTTCCCAGTCGCAGGCAATTCATACTGTCTTGAATTGCGAGATAGGGTGCGCGATCTGGACGACACTAGTTCGGTAGTATAGTGTAAGCCGTGAACAAACAACACTGTTCACTTGGGAAGCAATACTATCCAACTAGTAGGCGCCCTGCCTTGCTGGACCCGGAGACTTCAATACCCGGTGGCAACAGCTCGTGAAAGCGTCGTCTTGTACCGCAATGATTACCTCATGGGCTGTGACTGTGACATACTGTACAGTACTTACAGGATGTACGGTATAGTATCATGAAGCTCCGCGGCCCGCTCGTGTGTGTGCTTTGCAGCGCGCTGGTGGTCGGTCGTCTAAGCACCGTGTTCATTGAGCAGGCACGTAGTATACGAATCGGCCAGGAACGTGGCTCGATGTGATCTAGGTCATGTACGTAATTCGGAAACGGCATATACAGTACTTTGTACACTCTGGTTTCTCGAGCTCTACTGTGGGTGAGTAAGTAAGTACTTACGCTATGGCTAGTGGCTACTGGCTACATACCAGTATGTAGTCAAAGCTCACATTACAGTATTACTATGTAGGTACTGTACCTATGTATGTATGTGTTAAGTACATTGATTTGGTGTTGTATTGCTCGGTGGGTGACGGAAAGTGCGGTACTGTACTGTATGTACTATACCGTACTGCGCTGCAAGTACGAATACTTACACTTTCCCCCATGCAAAGGCCAGGCCCATCATCACTCAGCCTATGCACAAGCAAGCACCGACTCTCCAATCTCTCCCATTTGATGGGGATCCAGATCTGCTGGGAAGTCATCACAGCAGGCGAGATCTCAAACTGCGCAGAGATGTCGGTCTTGGCTTGCCTTAGCTGCATACACAAGACCCTCCCCAGTCCTGTCCCCAGCATCAATCAAGCATCAATCAATACACCGTCAGTAGCCACATCGAGCTGCCGCGTTGCTCGGACGCTTGTCATCGTCGGAACGGTTGCTGATCCGTGCTAGATCAGGACATTAAGCTGAAAGGTACCGAATAATAAAGTGGTCTCGCTACCTATGACATCGAGGAGTCTGGGGTAGGGGACGTTGGTGCAAATGCTTGTGAACTGCAATATTAGTTACGATAGCTACCAGAATGCGGTTTAGTCGCGGGTACTAATGCGCTCTACATCACAGGCGCACGCATAATATTTCTTCCTCGGGGGCTAGACTTGGACCGACCTGCCCTAGAGTAGTCTAAGCTGGTTCTGGTGGTGGGAATCTTCCTTTTTTTTTTTCCTTTTCCAAATACTTAATTAACCTCATTTCGCCTTCAGTGTTCTTACAGTAGCTTCAGCTTCAGGTTACCATGGTGTCAGACTTCACCCTGTAAGTAAGTCTTTAGTTCGTTTACCTACTTAGAGGTAGGGACTAGCCGCTGTGACTTACAACGGCCGTAAATTATAAGATCTGTTCGTAACGATGACGTGTATTAATTGCTCCAGAGCCTTGCATCGATATACGTAGATACCTCTCTGACACTAGCACTTTCATTGGACTATATAGTCGTGACAGGAAGCCAACTTCAAGAAAGAGGCAGGCCCGCGTCTAGTCTAGAGCCGTCCGTACCAGAGACTTGGTCTAATAGCATAGGCACAGTAGCGCCCGAAGTCTCTCATCCGATGACAGGCTCAAACAGTAGTGCACCGAGGGGTTGATCAGCCCTGTATATATTAGTGCTGTAGACAGTAAACATGACTTGTCAACTTGGACGGCTCGGCTTTCGTTTGTTGCCTCTAAACCGAGAAGAATCGGCGTGCAATGTCCAAGTCTCTGGACTCTCTCTCGGTATGCAAGCCATTGACCGGTTTGTGCCACGGTATGTGTGCGGTACTGGCGTCAATCAGGTCGCCGACGTCGCCGTTTGCACCTGGGTACCGTACCGCACATCTGCGGGTTGAAGCAACTGTCTTGACATACATCATGCATGCATGTCCCAATGTCACCCTCACAGACTAATTATCCCCTGT